>JBCJKH010060770.1:0-28402 GCA_039877255.1 Loriculus beryllinus
AACACGAAGGGAAGGAGGAGGAGACCAACATCGACGAGGCTGGGAAGCAGAAAGAGGCAAACAACGATGTGGCTCCCAGCTCCTGAGGACCCCAGCATCTGCTGGTCACTGAAGGTTTCCCTTTGCAGCTCTATGTGTGGACCATGCATTTGTACAAGCCTGCCTGCACAGATATCCCACCCCACAAGCCGAGCCTGCAAAAGCCAAGTGAAGCACTCTTGAAAGGTAAAAAGCAAAGTGTGGGTCCCAGAGCCTGCCCTCCTGCCGTGGGCTGGCCAGGGAAACTGAGCCAAGCCACCGAGCTGAAGCAGCTGGAGAAGTTCCTGCACCTGCATGGGCTGTCGCTGCAGGAGACCGTGCGAGCTGAGACGGGAATGAAGTACAGGTACTTGTGCATGTGCCTTGATGGGGTATTTGATGGCTGTCTGCATGGCGGCAAACAGCTCGAACTGTAGGGAACTTGACTGAGCAACCTGTGCACACCTTCAGACAGGCTTACAAGATCTGAAGACATTGTCTACTTTTAGTACCTTTTCTTCTCTAAGATTTCTCAGCACCATAAGAATCATAAGACTTTGAGCAAAGCTAAGTGCATGTGACCTGTTAAAACTTTGAATTTGTTCTTTCTCTTCCAACATTAGTTGTTTGTGTCTGTCTGCTGAAGTGTCCCTTTGAAATCTAGGTACAAGTATTTACTCTTGTGTTTTAATGAAAACTCATTTATGTGCATTAAAAGGATAACAGCTGAACTGTGAAACAAAAAACATGGAGAACAAAGTCGTTCTGAATGTGGAGGGTGCTTTGATGTAATGTCTGTCCCTGCTCTGCCATGAAACTGGAGTGAATGGACTGAAAGCCTGAGAACCAGAGTTTAGCTGGGTTCAGGCTGTGAAATACGTGGCTTCTGTGTTAGAAAGAGCATCCAAGAGAGGGAGTCTCATCCATGTGGGCAGACTTATCCATACGGGGAGCTGGAATAACCTGGGAAAAGAGGGGTTAGGCTGGGATGATGGGTGAAGAAGACATCAGTGTGTTTAGTCTTATCATTTGTCATTTTGTTTTGTTTCAAAAAAGATTCATTTATAAAGCATGACACCTCATATGGAAAGCAGACACATTCCCTGTGCTTCGAATAAAAGGAATTTCTCTTCAAAACGTTTGCTTTTGCAAAAGATTAATTTTTGCCCATGGTAAATTGAAATAAGACATTTACTGTTTTTATGGATACAGCACAGTTGTGCCACAGCTTTAGCTGCTGGCAGGGGAAATTTTCCATTTGGAGACACATTCCAATGGGGACTGAGTGTGCAAAAGAAGCACTTTGGAACCAGTGTAAGAAGAAACAGCAAAGGGCTTTGTACCTCTGTTCTGCTGGTACTGTCTGGGAATCCACGGAGCAAGTTGAGGTTACACAGCCTTGAAAGCCAATGTAAATAAGTACAGAACTGAGTCCACAGCGTTTGAATGATGAAAAGGGAAAATGTCCAAAGGCAATGGAATGGCATCTTAGGGATGCCATGTTCCAAACTGAGCTATGACAGAAGTAATCTCTGGCATCATTCTGGATTAGCAGGAGTGATGCTGGCCCTGAGCAAGATGCTCTGGTTAACTGGGGTTTTCAGACCTGGAGGTTTGTCTCCCTTCTAATGAGAAATTCTTTTGCTCTCCTTCTGATGACCCTAACCCCATGTGGCAGTTGTGTTTGCAGCAGTTGTTAGTACACACATGAAAATTCCCATTTATCTTATCTGTCTGCTAATTCTGCACTTTCTATGGTGTCGCTCTATGCCAGATACAGATTAACACTTTCTGTTCCCTCTCTGGGAAGCTCAAGTAATGTTGTAGCTATGCAGCATTCCCATAAAGCAGGTATGATTTGGTGTCTAAAGTTCCCTCCACAGATTATCCTGCAAAACACCCTGATGTACAGACACCTCCCAGATCCTGAACCAGACTGCTACTGAATCAGAAGTGCATCAGTCAAAACCTGACATCAATATTCATCTCTACTTGCTACTGCTGCGCAGCAGAAAACCTGAGGAGAAAACCTGCAAAAGAGGGTGGGGAGAAAACTTCAGTAGGGATGGAAACCCCGTCCACAAACCCACTGGAGGCTGGATTTAAGTCACAGAAAAATGTAATTAATGAGAGATTCTGGGGCTATTTTGTGCTCCAGGGGTAGTTAGCCTTGGCCTTGAGACTTTACCCAGTGCCTAGGGCTGTGTGGTTGCATGCTCAGTTCTAGCAGGGGTTCTGTGCAAACAGCTTCGTACACCTCTGTTTCTCAGCTCATAAAATGGAGTGGTCTTCATTCATCAGAGCCGCTAGTAATGGTAAAACAAAGCATATGGTTAATTTCTATCCAAGCCGATGGATTCAAGTATATGCTTAATTTTAAGTACATGCATTTGTCATAGTTGACAAACAGCTATAACTTGTTGCATTTCACATATATCTACGAGAGGAAGATGTGTACAGGAGAGGCGGCTGTGCAGAGGGCTCTGCTGCAGCACAGAAGGGATTTTCCAGCAGTCATCACTTGCTTTCTACAGGATTTTTGCTCTTTTAGCTTTAGAAGTACAGAGGCTTTTCTGGTTTTACTGTGAGCTTGAATGTTTTCTTTGCCAGCATGGGTTGTTTTGCCTTTCAGACATTTCTTCAGATAGCCATAGGTCTAGCGTAAAGACGCACAATATAATCCCCTTTTTTTATTAAGAGCTATTTAATTATGTGTGGAAAGTAGTGATTTGTTAACAAGAAACACTTGTTAAATACTCATAAGCTGGTTTATTTATAGGATGATTAGCTCTTTTTCCTTTCATTGCTTTAGCGAATACAGCTTAGTTCAGCCTATTACTGAAAAACTGAAAGTGCAGCAGCACATGAGCTTAGTTTGTTTCTGATAACAATACTATTTCTCTCAGATGAAATGCCATTTGCAAAGCCAATTTGATGTAGTCTTATCCAACTGTTCATTGCATGGCTTCCTTTCATAGGTACTTTGCTGAGGTCTGAGCTCTTAAGGACTGAGCTATGTGGGCTAGTTCTGTCCTCACACCTGGAAAGCTGTGACTATGCCTTTTCTCAGTGTTTTGCTCATACATGGTTAAAATAGTGTCTCTGTGTTTGGGCAGCTGCAGTTTAAGAGCCCGGAGGTGAAATGTTATACGTATATGTCTGCAAAAGCACCCAGGCAACTTTAGCAAAACATGCTGTTGGCAAATGTTACAGGAAGAAAGTATTTGGGAAGGTCATGGATTCCTGAGGCACTACTGGATTCACCCACGCAGTAGCCTTTGGGGCTGGGGGTATAGTTTTCTATTGATATTTTATCTATTTTATATTTAATTGAGATTTTGGTCAGGGAGGGTCAATTCTTCCTGTAGTATATAAGCCCCTGGGAAGCTGTCTTCATTTGGAGTGAACCTCCCTAGGCTGTCCTGTGTTCCTGCATCCCAAGAAAGGGCTGGACTGCACTGCCTGGTATATGTTGCTTTTGTTGGATGAGCTAATTAAAAACTTTATGCTGAAGCTCTCATATTAACACTGGCCAGCAGACAGCCCTTTGCAGGTTGTTTCTTTTTTCTTTTCTTTTCTGGTTGCAAGGGGAAACTTCACCATCACAGAGGGAGTGCTCAGCTGCAGCGCTGAGCAAGGAGCTGGGCACAGCGATTGTGGGGATTTGATGCCACCTGCAAATCATCAGAGGGAAGTCTGTCAGGAAAACCAATAACGGAGTGAGTGAAATATGCAGTCTGCAGCACCTGGATGAATGTTGGTTTTCCTATGTCATTGCTTACTTTTGAAGTGTTACTAGAGATCAAACATGCTAAATGTACGAGAAAGGCTCTCCAGTTTCGTAACCTCCCCAAGATGATTATGCCACTTGGGTAAAAGGTTCAAATCCTAAAATAGCCAAAGGCTTTTGGTGAGTAGCAGGGCTTTGTGATGACCGCTGAAGACACAGACCAACACAGGCAAAAAAAATAAAATACTCCTGCAGAAAAACTATTGCTGAAGAGTTCCCCCTATCCCTGAGTTATATCAATAAGAAGGCAAACACCATTTTAGAAAATGTAACATCCGTAACAGTAAAATACTGTTGATTTTATTAATTTCTAGGAGCTGGGCCATTTAAATTCCTGCAGCCATTGCTGGCCATCTCATTTCAGGTGGATACAGCAAGTTGGGCTATAGAAAGAAAAGGTCTCTGAGTGATGACATTGTCCCTGCACTGGGTGATTAAACAGGCTTTTATCTTAGGGAAAAGGTGATTGACAGGGATTACACCAGGTGTATTTGACAGGGATTACACCAGGTGTGTTTAAAATCAGGAACAGCCTGCAGCAAGTAACTCACTGTGTCCCATAATGCAGGGGCAATGCAAATGAAATTTTTGACCAAGAGGTTTAAAACCCAGGAAACTATTTCCCTGTGTCTTATAGTGAATTTGGGGGACTTGATGTCATGGGATGTTTTGGATGCTGAAAGTATGAGCATGTTCAAAATATTGTTACGTATCAGGGAAGGCCACCAAAGACTATTAAGTATAAAGGTATTAAACCTCTAGCACGGCGAATTTTTGAATGGCAGATAGCAGAAAGCTAAGATGACATACCCAGAAAGGCATCACTGCATTTTTGTTCAGTTTCTTTATAACCTTTCCTCCTGGGAGTTGTCTGGGCTGTAGGGATACTTTGCTCTGTGCCATTATGGCTATGCTTGCACCGTGTGATAGGAGATGGGTCAGTATGTGGGGATGAACAGGCAGATTGCACTCTTCAGCCCTTATTCCTTCTTCTGGGGTCATGCTTGTACCCATACAGGGCTGCCCCAGAAGAGAAGAATTTAAGAATGATCACTGTGCTATAACTGCTTTTTTCAAGGTCCCTTGGTCAGGCTCATTTAATGCATTGAAGCTCTAAAATATCTAATCTTTAGATGGTAAAATATATGAAAGCGCTTGATGTGGTCCTATAATCCTGCACTGTAATTCCATCCTAATCTGCTCAATTCAGAGCACAGTTGTGTTATATTTATTGGGATATAGCTTACAGCATTAATGTTTCCCCTATTTCCTGTGCAGATTGATCTATAGAGCCACATCCAGCTGTGTCCTTTTTTTAATAGCCAGCTTAATTTTTCATGAGTGGTTTTCTTTTTTTCCTATTTTAATCTGTTCAAACTGCATGTCCTGCTATCTAATGCAATGGTGATGGCAGGTATACCCATGTTTATCCTTTTTTCCCTTATGATTTCATCTTCCATTCCTTAGTGTCTGTTATTTTTGTAGGGTTCCTGCCCATACTATGCAATAGTGGGGGAGGATGTGATGAAAACAGGGGATATATGTGGGTTATGATGCGAACAGGGTATCCCGTGTGTGTGGATGGCATTTCTAGTGTGATATTTCCTCTTTGAAGTAAGAAATCCCATTTTGCTCCTTCAGAAGAATGGTACCTACAGTTTGTGAGCAGTGTGAGCCCCATCTCCTCAGCTGGGTTTCAGCAGGAGGAGCTCTTTAGCTGCATGTTCGGTGCTGGCTCCTGATCCCTCTGCTTTCTGCTAGCGACAAACACGTGTGTGTGCACCTGCACACACGTGTACGTACACACATGCACACACATTTCCTTTTGCAATAAGAAGTCCTCTGCAGAGCTGAATGTGTCACATTCAGCCTGCTGGTACTTCTAGGATTGTTCATGCCTTTCTGCAGGATGCTCCCCATGCTGTAGGTGCTCGGCTTGTGGGGAAGACAAAGCCAATTTTGCTTTCTGGCTCACCACCACAGCAGTAAATCCCAGCTAACTCTTAGCTACGTGCAGAGCAGCAGCTCCTGCCGGTGCCCAGCAGGAGTTTGCGTGCTTGCTGCTACTTTTCACGCACCTTCTGCTCCTGTCAAACTCTGGCTTGAAAGCCTGCATTGCCAGATGCCGAATAAATCACTGGCTCCACGGGCAGCGGGCTTCCTGCTGAGCCTGCTCTCCACTCCCTGCGGCGGCATCAGTGGTGCAGAGCATATCCAGCATCTATCCAAGTGGCTGACTTGAAAGTTTGGGATATATATATACACACGTTTGAAGTCTGCAGTCTGTGCACATGCCCTAGGATAAAACTCAGTCCGTGTGGTCTTGGTTAAAGTAGGTTTTATCTGGGAGTCTTTGGGCTGACTTTGGGATCTGCTGAGATTGTGACATTGCCGTACATTCCACTGACACAAAGTGCTGAATTGTGAATCAGAGTGGGGATGAGTTTATGAAAATACCAGCTAAACATTCTCCAGCACCTTCCAGGTTGCTGGTTTGTTTAATGTTCCATCCTTTAGGGAACAATCATAAAACCAGGCTCTAGCAAAGCTTTGAAAAGGTTACCTTCAATGCCAGGCTGAGAGCATATCTCTCTATTGCCAGCTCTGGTGCGTGCTCCAGCAGTGCTGACTGGCCCACAGTTCAGGTGGAATAAAAATGGATTTTGATCTTCAATACAAATCCAATATTGATGCAATAGCAACTCTTTTGCTTTGCTTAATTGAAGTAAATAACCAAATGTGATGGCAGCTGCTCTTCCCTCCTGGCTGCTCTTTCTTCCTCCCTGCAGTTGCTCTTCCTGCCTCATCCACATCCTTCCCCCACTGCAGGTCTCCCAGGATGAGCAGAAAATGCCCCTTTTCAGTTCCAGCAGCACAGGTCTATGGCTTAGAGAATTCTTTTCTCTAAGAAAAGATTTTTTTTCTCTCATTTATTATTAATTCTAGTTTGTACACTAATGATTATTAATGGTGAATTTTCATTACATTCAGAATTTGAAGGGCTTGCAAGTTTGGGTTGAAGGGGAAACTTTACTGGAAAGATATGCAAAAACATTTAGGATGAAAAGTGCCCTTCTGAGACGGGGGGATACCAGAAAGAATTTGGCAGAATCAGAGAGTTAAGTGAGAGGAAGTGAAGTTGCAATGTAATTCCAATCAAGGTTAATTTTCACAGAGAGCTGTTGGGTCCAGGGACCGCTTATCACTGAATTACAGTTTTCTCCTCTTCCTCAAAGTCACTCCAGCATCAGGAAGTAGTCGCCAGGTCAGGGAAGTGGATGGAAACCTGGGTTGTGTTTAGTGCCAGTCCTGAAGGACAAGGTAGTGGCTTCTGGGATGCCACTGTGGGGCTGCCTTAAAGCACAGCCCCAGTCTGCAGCTGTTTCCCAGAACCGACTGCAGGAAATAACACAGGAGTAATAAATGCAACACGGGGCAGAGCTGCGGCGCTGTTGTCCGCAGCATCACGGGGTGGGTGCTCTCAGTACTGGGGATTCTGCTCTCAGTACTTCCAGATATACTTTCTAGCACTGTCTGCTCTGAAATAGGTGTAACTACAGTGGTTCAGGATGCTCCTTCGGTCAGTGACTCTCCCCTTCTCTGGGCAGTCTGTCATGCTGGTGCAAGTATGAATGTGTTATGTGTGCTCTGGGAGTACCAGCATCACCCCTGCGTGCTCAGCAAGTAATGAGGCCCAGCAGGGCAATTCTTTGTACTGGTCTTTGAATCAGAACTTAATTTTTTTAACAGTTTAAGCAAGCCAAACTGGCCAACTGAAATGTGTTTCTATTACTCTGTGTTTTCCCCCTTGCTGAGGTGATCACCTTTATTTTTCTATGTCTCCCCATCAGGCAGAGGCCCCCATGGGTGTGCGGACAGGATGCAGGCAGCCAGGCTCGGCTCTGCTGCGTGCTGATGCCCACAGGACGGAGGCTGACTTGAAAGGCAGCTTTTCCCAGGGCTCAACTGCCTGCTGCAGACCTGCTACTGTCTGATAAGCTTTTTTTTTTGACTTGCTTTCAGTGTGCATTTTCACAATTGCTTGGCTTCATCCCCATGCCAGAGAGACACCAGAAGACAACACAGTGTTTCCATAATTCTAGTAGCATGGCAGCTGTTTTTCCTGGGGTGTTTGTGAAGTGTGTGGGGGTCCCTAGTGTGTCCAGATAGGCACAATGAAGCTGTTGGGGGAGCTGCTTACAGCTGTCCAGCCACAGATTGAGTAAGCAGCTCCTCCTGCCAGCCCTTGGTTGCCCACCCAGCTGGAGTGATGAAATGCACATTTTTCACTGCAGAAAAAGACACCTTGTAGATTGCAAGCATAATTATTCTTTTCCCCTGAGGACCTAATGAGCGGTTATGCATTTGGCAATAAGTAACAATCCTCTTGCAAATCCTTTTGTTAATTAAATGGGCGCCATTCCAGTATGAAAGTGGTTGCTCAAAACCATTTGGGATGTGTTGGAAGATCAGGGACTACTTGTCTGGCCAGCACTAGCCCTGGGAAGAACAGTGAATCCTTGGATTGGAAGTGCTTGGCAGTGCTTGGAGGTCACCTGAAAGCTTGTCAGTGCCTTGCATTTAATTTACTAAAATTGTTACGCTGCTCTGAGATATGTCATGCTCCTGCCTTGGATGCAGAAAACCCCTGAGTTAAAAAGCCTTTGCAGAAGGCTCTGGAAATGAGAAGTGCAATATTTTTCCTCTTAGCCCAAAGGGAGTGGAGAGAAAATCAGGGAACCAATGCGTTACCGCAGTGCCTGGCAGCAGAATGCTCTGCCTGCACCCCGTGATAGTGTTCCCAAAGCCTGCTCTGGCAAGACCTCCTGGTGGGAAAAGTCACCCTGTTCAGGTGAAAAGCAGATTCCAGAAGGCATAAAATCACAGAATGATTTGGTTGGAAGGTACCTAAAAGATCATCAAGTTCTAACCTCCCATCCACTAGACCAGATTGCTCCAAGCTCCATCCAACCTGACCTGGAACACTTCAAGGGATGGGGCAGCCAGAGCCTCACCACCCTCATGGGAAAGAACTACTTCATAATATCTGAAATATTTGATTAATCTGAAAAATTTCTTTCTGATATCTGAAATATATGAAGTCCTGAAGTGAGGATTTTTTTTTTTCCCAACAAAGTTGTGGAGGAAGTGCTGATGCAATGGTTTTGCTGTATCACTTTCCTCAAAGAGGAGCCTGGCAGTGTGAAAAGGCAATGATAAAATTAATTGGCCTGAAGATCATTTCTTAGTTATCTGCTGCATTTCTGCAAATGACATTATTCTGGGTGATAATCGTCCTCAATGACTAATTCCAGCATATGCCTCTCATTATTTTGGAGGTGCTGGTCAATGTGAAGGGTTTTCTCTCCAGTACAGGCAGTAAGGTCTTGTGCCAGTTTTGCTGGATGTAGCTGATGGGATTCTTACTCTGTGCCACTCACTTTAATAATTAGAAATGTAATAGCAGCTGAAGGATAATCTCAGGAGAAGAATTAGAATCCTCAAAAAAAAATTTCTGTTTTGGAAGGTGATATTTTAATAGTGCTTATTTTTCAGTATTGGTTTATTTAAGAGAATCACTGATGGTGACACTCAGCTTTCACTTAGTTTGCTCACAGAAGAGTGCACGTCTCCATGTTGGCCGGAGAAGGATGCACCTCAAGTGAAAGCCACAGGCTCCTGGGCGAGGGGAACATTTACCGAAGGAGTATCTGTTGGAAGAAAGTTTTGCAAACAACATAATCTGCTGCAGCCCGTCTGTATTCTGACCCTCTGCCAGCTCATCTCAAAGAATCAGAAGTTATTGCATGATAATTAGTCATCCATCTGCTATATCATATATAGTCATCCTAGAAAAGGGCGAATGGAGCTGTGTATTATTCAGCATCCAAGACCTTAGCAACATATTTTTTCATATAAGTTAGTTTAGCATTTTAAGCTGTTACAAGTAATGCTTGGGTGATATTTTACGTGTATGGATAACAAAGTAATATACATAATTGCCTAAAATCTACTATTCAACAAGCACAGCTAAGCTGGAAGAACATAGCTTGGGCTGAGCTTTATTTGGAATACATTTATTAATCAGGTCATGCAAAGCACCTGGGGAAAATCTGCATTTTCTATATGCACAGTCTAGAATATGAGTATGGCAAAAAGAAAAACCACGTGTTTGCCATGAGCTGCCACCCTCCATGCATTTTCTAACTCTTCACTTTCCTTTATACTTTTTATGGTAGAAAATGTGGTTATAGTTGACAACATGTAGGTGTTATTTGACATCTCCTGCAACGAGGTTGGTTTGTGGCCAGCAGCTGTGGGCTGTGCTTGGGGCTGGCATTAGGGCTGGCTTTGCTTCCCTCAAAACCCCCTCGAATGCCACAGGATTCAGAGAAGTGTTGATCAGCCTGCAGCTGTGTGCTGCCTGATACCTGCATCCCTGAGCCTGGTACATCAGCCCTGAATGTCTGAGGATAGTGCCAGGCTCCTCTGGATCCCCCCACTGCAGATGCTCCTCTCTTTTGGGCAAGGGATGGATTGCTCAGTAACTGGGATACACGTATCAGGGTCTCCAGCCTCGCCTGCAAGGAGGGGGTGGAATGACAACAAGAAAAGCTCTGTGCAGCAGAGCTTCATGCAGCTCTGTTTTAATCATGTTTCATTGTTCTTTGTGTATTACAGTACATCAATATAATGGTCCTTTCTGAAGCCTTTCTTGTAATAGGTAACATGGAAAATTTGAATTATCTGGCTGGGAGTGGGGGCTAGGGCAGCTAATAGGGTGATAGGCAATACGCTAGTAGATGTTTTCTATCTGCAGGCATAAGTGATCAATTAATTGAATTGGGCACCCGGTAAGTTATATCCCCTTTGTAAGACACTGAAAGCTCTAGGTTTCAGTTTTAGTATTGATTCTTTTACATTATATTAAGTGACAATTTATTTAATATTATGTAGAGCTGGTTAGCTATTGCAAAACTCTTTGGTAGCAGGTACTCCCCGGGTATCCAGGGGCTACACCAGAGGTGCTGTTGACTCTCAGCAGGTGCTCCAGTTTATTCATTAATTCCTCTAGAGTGGATCTCTATATGATGTATGGATTGCAAAAATAAGAAAGGGGGGGGGGGGGGGGCGTCTGAACCTGGGTGGGTTTAGGGAGATGTTTGGAAAAGGCCAATTTTCTCTTTCAGTGCTGTTTGGTTAAAAA
The DNA here is from genome assembly GCA_039877255.1 of Loriculus beryllinus. Classification (NCBI taxonomy): domain Eukaryota; kingdom Metazoa; phylum Chordata; class Aves; order Psittaciformes; family Psittacidae; genus Loriculus; species Loriculus beryllinus. The sequence continues at coordinate 11,016 of JBCJKH010060770.1, forward strand.
AACCAACCAAACAAAACAACCCCACAACCTCCCCCCCCCTCCAAACCCCAAACAACCAAACAAAAAAAACCAAACCAAAGCAAACCCCCCAAAAGCCTCCCAAACCTCTGCAGAGAGACCTGGTGCAGCCATGGCGAGGTCATAGCCAAGGGTCTCTGCTTCTGGGGTTCATCTTCTGCTCTGGCAGAGCAGAAACTGTCAGCGGCACTGCCCACAGGGCACATTTATTACCCTGCTGGCATCTGGCTCAATTCTGACTAGAATTAAGTAAAGCTAATGCAGTTTTCATGCCAGTTTTGATTTGGTTACCATTTCATCACATCCTGAAGGATCTGTAATGTGAACGTGAGGACTGTCATTGTAGAAGAGCAGGGCAGTGTATACTGTTTTGCAGCGTGCCTCCCCCGGGCTGGGGCGATGCTGCGTTATTTGTACCCCTGCCTTAATATGTTACACACATTAACAGAGCCAGCAGCCTGGCTCTGTTTGCCCACGCTGTTCCATGCTGCTGCACTCCCAGTTTTGATCCCTTCTGGGAGGATGGAGCCCTCAAAGTCTGGTTGGCAGGCATGGCGCTGGAGGTAATCACAGGTTTTTTGTGCTATCAGCGACAGATCAGTCTGGGTACAACAGCCAGCCTGGCTGAAAACGTGCCAGAATGGTGTGTTTTAACTAAAAAACATTTAATAGGGATTTTGATCAGTCTTCGTCAAGTGCGATTGCAAATGCAAATTAAGTTTTCCATGTGAAACCAGTGAAGATACGACTGTTTACTTATATTAAGCACAGTGCATTTGTTCTGCAGTTCATTTCCTTGTCAAACTTCCAGCATTTTTATCAAAAAGAAATGTTCTTTGTGTGCTTAGATACACTCTAAAGACCTACAAATAGCTGCAGGATTCAGTGCTGCTGCTTCAGACAGGACCACTCCTCAGCTGAGCTTGTGAGCATCCCACTGCAGCAGGTCCCTGGCTGTTAATTGAAATTAATACGACAGAAGCCCTTTTGGGAGATGCATGCTAATCCCAGCTTGCTCCTGGGCATTTCTTCCTGCTCTCCTGGGTGGCAGCACTTGTTATCTCGCCAGTGTCCATATCAGCCCAATTTATGGAGATATAACGGAACTGCTGCAATCATAAGTAATTAGCCCAGCAGGAAATGTGTTTTCAAACAGCCATTGATGTGAAGTGAAATGGCTGAGAGATGTGCATGGGCTGTATTTATAATCAGAGCTTTTATGGCCCAATGAAACTTTTATTGCGACATAACACAGAATTCCTCTGAGTGTGCCATGCTGCACTGTGGAAGATCTGTTGTGTGGAAGTCTGCAAATCAAGGATTTATGACAGTATATTAAGATAATTCTTGTGAAGGCCAGTGTTGCACAAATCGCCTGTGCTGGATTTTGGAAAGGCAGCTCTGGAATGGCTGCGGTGGCTGTAGTGAGGTCTGGTCTGTTAGATAAAATAAAGAAGGGCATTTTTTGGGTGGAAAAACTCCAAACCAGAACCCTTCATTTCCCATGTCCTTCTTCTGGAGCAGGATCCTTCTGTCATGGTGCTGCTGGCTGTAGTTTTAGTGCTTCCCCACAGCTTCCTGAAGTTTGGCTAATCCCATCACACTGCATGCAAAGTCCCGAGTATCTGTTAAAATGTCCAGTGTGGTTGAAACTCTACCACGAATGCTGAAATCCTGTTTTTAATGTGCCTTCAGCCTGGAAGTGGTGACTTTTTCTGTCCTGCTGCATCTCACCATTTCTTGGTGCTGCTCTGATGATACAGCAGTTGGTACTTAAGGTCTGTGCTGCATTTTCCATCCAAGAGCCAGGCTAGGTGCTGGGTTTGCTGGTGTACAAAGTGGTGCTGGGGTCTCCTCTGCAGATGCCTGGTGGAGGTTCCATAGGGCAGTGCAGGGAGGTGCTGTCAGCCCAGCCTGGGCGGCTGCTGCCGCTGAGAGGCTGTGTGTGCAGCACCAGGAAAATGGTCCAGACTTTTAGTTTTACACATAATTATGCAGTAGCAACACAACACGGATCGTTTGTGCTGCCATAGCGAGCAATGATAACCGTAAACTTTTGCTTATGCATCATAGCATTGCGGTGGTGTTGGTAACAAAAGCAGTTTGAGCTGTGTCCTGCTCCAGGAGCTCTTTGCACCTGCCTGTGCACCTCGAGGAGCATCTGCAGGGCTGGTGGGGAAGTCAAAATGTGCTGGCCCAAAGGGTGCCCTGGAAAAGATGGGGCTCAGGCAACCAGACGCCACAGCAGGAAGAGCAGATGGCTGCTTTGTACCATGGAGTACATAAATGCCCTTTACCTGCTAGGAGCAGCTGTCTGAATGCTGCCATAGGGTCAGTACAAGCTTTGGCTGAGGGGTATGGGCACACAGATCCTGGCAGGCAGATGTGGGGTTGCTTGAGACCCCAGGGTTCCTCTAGAATCTCATTGTAGGTAGCTTGCTCAGTGACATCTGCTGTCCTCAGCTCACAGGAGGTCCCCAGTGCCTGGCAGGGACACTGGCCCACCCATGGGCTTTGGCAAAGTCCCTCCACAAGCTCTGTGAGAGGCTTGCAGCTGCACGAATGTAACCTGGTGTGAGCAGCCAGTGCTCTTGGCACAGCCCCCACTGGAAAGCATTGTTAACGTTCCCCTCCACTATACCATATATATGCAGACACAGCTTAAACAAAAAAATAGCTAAACTGAAGATAATTTTATGCATTGCTAAAAGGGAAGGCTTCTAGGAAAGGAACTTTGCCGAGGGGCTTATCTGACATTGGTGCTGGCTGGTGCTACGTTCGCTGCTGGATTAACTTGCTGTCTTCTCTCAGTGTGGAAGAATTCCAGTTAAAAACCTTATACCAGCTGAGATGGCATTGTTATTGGTGACCTGGATTACTGGTTAGCATGCAGAGAAGTGGGTTTATGTAACTGGCTGCTTGTGATTGGTGTCCAGCTCTCCTCTGTATCACAAGCTGCAGCCAGACATCACGGTGTGCCTTCCACAGTGCATGAACGTCTGACTGAAATAAGGTGAAAATGTACCCTAATCACGTTGTGATTCATTGGGAATATCCCAGGGTCTTTGCCTGTCTCACAGCCCCCATGTGTCCTTGCAGATGTGCCAATCCTGCCTCCCTTGCGAAGCAAAAATGGGTTATTAAAGAGGAGCCAGGTAGCTGCTGAGGTCCCTGCAGTGGTGAGGGGGGGGGGGGGTGCAGAAGGGTGTGTGTGGGACACCCTTCTTGGATGTCCATCTACTCAGGCACGGAGCCCCAGTACCTTGTGCCAGGGAAATAACTGGGATGGATTTGTTTTATTACCTCTTTGGATTAATTTTGTTAGCACTCAAAATTTAAAGCACAATTTTGTAAGAAATTAAGTGTATGACTGAGAAACATTCAGATTATTTTTGTGAAAGATTAGATTTTTTTTTAACATAGATCAGTGAAAATTTCTGGGTTTACAGTTTTAGGTAGGACCATGAACTTTGCAGCTGGCAGTGAGAAAAAAACATTTTATTTCATTTTATAAAAAGTGCTGAAGGATTTTGCATGGTAAAGCACAAATGGTGCAGGGATAGGAGCAGAGGTGATCTGCCCTAACTCTTGCCCCATGCTCACCAGCCACCACAGCCTCACTGCCCATGCAGTGTACATTGTTTAATTAACATATGTGGCTATCACAAATACAGCTTGCTGCTGAGATCTGCATGCAGGAAAGGCATGAAATGAATTCCTGCCATCTTAAAAAGTTGATAGAGCCTGCCAGAACTGACATGTAGTGTACTGATATTACCAAACATACAGGTTTCGATTAAATTTCATGAAATGAGTAAGATGCTAATTGGTATTTGTCCAGTGGGATGCTTTGCTTTGGTAGAATGGCACAGCAGAGTAATTAGTGCAAATAGCCTAAGACTTGCAGCCATCAAAAAGTAAAGCTTAAAGCCGGACTTGGCATCATGTTTCAAAGTTGCTTCAGTATGAAGTGAAATTAAAACAAGGTGAGAGAAAGATGAAAGTTTGTTCATTTTGAGCTGGGAGGAGCCAGGTCTGCACCAGTTTGAAGGGTTTTGTACAACCCAGACCAAAGGACTTCATTTCATGTTTATACTTTAGGTTGCAGAAGCATCTTTTCCTGGCTCATTACAGCATTACAAGGCTGCTGCCTGGCCTCTGGGAGCAGAGAGCCTCCTGCCTGTTGGGAGCACTGGGAGAGGGCTTGTCCATCACCCACTTCTGTTGTACTCAGCTGCACAGCCCCTCTGTGCCTCCACAGGGACCAGACCGGGTCTGAATAAAGGGGTTTTTTCTTTCTGAAGGTTTTCATTCTGCTCGTTGTAGCGATGCATGTCCTCCCACCTCTGCAAGGTCCTGGGCAAAGAAACAGGCTGTTCAGGGCATTGAGATGTGTAATTGTGTAGGAGCCATAGAACATCTCCTGGCTTCTACACTTGCCTACAGTATCTTGCTCACTGTAGGTCTGTGTTTGGCTTTATTTCAAACCCTGGGATGGATGCAGTGGCTCCTGGGATGAGGGCTAATGGGGATCACAGGAAAAGCAAAGTCAGTGTGGTTGTATCTGTGTTGAAACAGATTTGCTTGATGGAACATTTTGAGCAAGTTATTGAACAAGTGATCGTCAACTTCTTCAGGGGGGAATCGTATATGTATGTCTTGGCAAATAGCTGCATCTGTAGCAGTTTGGTGGCACTGAATCAGCACAGAGAGCCTAGCCAAAGGCTCATGGCTGAGCCTGAGCTGCTACTGCACCCCAGGACTGTCCTCCACCGAGGCTGTCATGTACCCCTCGTTTTATAAGCTTGAGATTTTCATGGTACAAAATTATGTTATTCTAATGTCTTAGTCTAGAAGTGATTGTCTTGTTCAGGGAAATAAAATAAATCCCATATTTAAATATCTATTTCTTTGGCAGACGCTGTAACCTTTCTGAAGCTAAGCGGCTTGAGTTAATATGGTCTGTGGGATGCCAGCACAGAATGTGACTGTCCCTTTCTGTTCCTTCCCCTGGTACCAGAGGGCATGGGCAGCCATGGCAGAGGTGATGGTGACCCGAATGTGCGTGACAGTGACCTGGGCACATTCCCAAGGCTAAGTCATACCATTCAGCAGAGCCAGCTGCTGGCTGCACAGGGAGCTCTCCAGGGACATACAGAGCAACATGTAAAAATACATCTTCTTGAAATATCTGTGCCCAGCAAGAGGATGCTGTATGTCCATCAGAGAGAGAGAGAGATAATCCCAGTTTTGTCCATCTTGCTTTGGGCTCTGAAACGCAAAGCCGAGCTCCAAAGGCCAAATGGGTGCATAATCTGTACTGGGCTGGCTGTGCTGTCAAGGCAGAGCCCTGTGGGTGCCTCAACCAAAGCTTTAGTGCCATGGAGGCACAGAGGACGTCCTGGATGAAACCGCACTGTGGGATACTTTGGTGTCAGCAACCCCATGGCATGTTCCCCAGATGACACACTCTTTTCTGGATATTTAAAAGACTAATTTGTGATCTGTAATACTAACTCATTGATCAGATGTCTGGAAACTCTCAAAGCTAAATCTTGTGTCTGAGACAGAGCCTTGCAGCCATTAGTTCAGTTTTATTTAGCTTTTTGACTTCCACACCACAGATAGCCCTGCTCCTCCTCTAACCCTTGTGCCAAGGGGGGTTGCTCACAGCTGGGAGTTTGTGGGCCTGTTGTATGATTAACTGTTAATTGTCTTTTGGAAAATATCACAAAGTAATTTTCCTCATTCTTTCCTTTCCACCCTCAAAGAAACATGCAGTATAGCATTAATAAGCCATTAGATAAGCAAACTGCAAAGTGATCATCAGAAGCTGTTCACCCTGCTACCCTGGGTGGTCCTAGCTGGCTGTCCACCCAGCCAGTCTCACACTCCCCCTCCTCAGCAGGATGTTGAGGGAGAGACCATGGTTTACCTCTGCTGCAGGGGAGGAAATCAAAAGTTTGTAATCTTTCAAGACATCTTTCAAAACAGGTCATCACTGCCACACTAGCACCTCCAGCTTCTCTCTTCTTGCCGCTGCTTCTGTTCTACATTTGTGTGCCTTGAGCAGGAGAGAGCCTGGCAGGTCACCAGAAGGGCTTGGGGGATGTCCAGCTTTGGAGCTGCTCACACCCCGGAGGGACAGGGTCCTGGGCAATCAGGGCAATGAGCAAGAAGTGGACAGGAGGCCCTGTGGAGGTGCCCTCACCCCAGCCCTCCTGGGTGCCTGAGGACAGATTTAGTAGTGGCATGAGGGGAACCCCTGTGGACCACTCCCCACCAGCTGGTGCAGGGCTAGGGAAAGGAGAGTGGTTGACTGCAGCACTCACCCACCCTCCTGTCCTGTGCTGCCACCCATGCACACCCCAAGCACCCTCTCTCATGGGTCTGCACCCGGGGTATGCCCAAACTGCTGCTCACCACCCTGCAATACCCCTCCTCCCGCAGGGCTGCTCTGCTGGGTGTCAGTGACTGGCAGTGATCCTGGGGCTGACTCCAAATCGCCCCATGCCTTCCTCGCCCTCCAGTGCGCAACTCACCAGCCCAGGGGTCCCTGGCCTGCCCCTGTCCTCTGCTCCCAAAGCCAGCGCCCTGTGAGAGGTAGCACACGGCAGTGAGCACTGACGAGCTCTTGGAGCTGGGCTCCCTGCTTCGACTGCAGCCCCGGCTGCACCAAGGGACAGGGATGGTTTGCTTCAAAGACTTTGCGCTGCGGTTTATTCAGCTGGTGATGCCGGAGGGGGGAAGAATTAACCCCGTCACTGCTGTGAGCGTGGGTCTGCAGGCGGCGGCTCCGGATGTCAGAAAGATGGGATTAACGTGTTAACTCACTGGCACACTGTAGCAGAGCGGTTTTTCTCTCTTCCACCGCCCTCCCCTTCCCCTCTTTTTTTCATAATTAGCCTATTTTAACATCGAAATTTTCCTCTCTATAAGACGTCCTCTCCTTGCTTAGCGATGCCGGCAGCTTTTTTTTCGGGAGGGATCTGCCTAGAGTGCCTGTCTTCCCCCTGAGCACAAAGGAGGCCCGTTCCCATGCTTCCCACAGGCTCCTGACGGGGTGATACCAGGAGCCGCTGCAGAGCTGGGGCTGTTCCGCCTCCCTCACCCTTGCCAGCTCCAGCGCTCAGCGGGGCTGCTATGGGTGGGATGTAGCGGACTGCTGCATCTGGGAAAGGGAGAACCGGATGGATACTGCTGGTCCTTAGAGACTGGCTGGCGAGTCGATGCTTCTTCAGCCAGCAAGGCTGCCTGATCAGCAGTTTGTGGTCCAGCGGGTGCTGGAGCCAGCGCTTGCAGCATGCCTGCATTGATTTAAAACCGGCAACTAGGAGCAAGCCTCCATCGAGACAGAGCGGCAGCTGCTGCTGACGGTTCATCATGAAGGAACAGCTTTATGTCTCTGAAAGCACCTGACTGGATGAATGCTTTTGTCTAAGCACCAAATATTGCAAGGAGAGATCTGAGAGTGAGCTGATACCTGCTTTTGCGATTGCTTTGTCAAGTTCGGGTCTTCTCTCCGGGCATCGCAGGGACACAGCCCGGTTCTCCCGGAGACCCCAGCTGCCTCGGCTGCTTCTGTGAGATCGAGGTCGGCGGGCTGCCTCGGCAGCGTTTGGGACCGAGCCCTGCACTGCTGGGCAGCCTCCAGCCCGCGTCAGGGCGCCGGGGGCTCTGGCTGCCACCTGGACGGTGACTAAAGGTGTACCGAGGGCGCGATGCAAGTGTCCATCGCCTGCACAGAGCACAACTTGAAGAGTCGAAATGGTGAAGACAGACTCATCAGCAAGCAGAACACCACTACCCCGAACGTAGTAAATGCAGCCCGGGCAAAATTTCGAACAGTGGCTATTATTGCTCGCAGTCTGGGGACATTTACCCCTCAGCATCACATTTCATTAAAAGAATCCACCGCAAAGCAAACGGGCATGAAATATAGGTATGGTCACAATATCGTTCTTTGTTATGTTGCAGTGTAATAGCTCTTTACTTTGCCTCTAAAGAATTGCCTGCCTGGATGGATGCATATGGTTTTGCAGAGGAGCTCTCTACTGAGGTTATTAATAGATTTTTAAACTTGTGCGTAACTGAATAGCATTTGGGTGTTAATGTTTTTGCAGGTTTATGTATTGGTGGTTTTATACAAAAAACACTTGCCTGGGTAGATTATTTGTAACATTGCAAATTTATGATAGTGGTATTAAGATGGTTTCTATTACATGCTCAATGTAATGCATATTGGTACTAATGAGCAGAAAAAATGATTAGCAAAGCATGTGTGAGGCTGGACAGGAAAAGTTCATTCGCAGCATGTTGTGTGGAGGTAAAAAGCGTCTGCCTTGGGAACCATTTCATCATGGTGATCGCTTAGTGACTTTTCACTTGGCTCGCTTAGTGACGATGTGATCAAACCCAATTTCAGGTGAAATGCAGGAAAAAAACCCCACAGGCATTCTGATAAAATGCCTCGTGCATCTTACAGATTTTTATTCCTCTCAACTTAAGCAGGAAAAACAATGAATGGCTGTGGCTTCAGTCCGAAGTGCTCAGTGTGGGTAGCTGATCAGCTTCACTGTCACGCCTTCAGCTGAAAATGAGAAGTATTTGTATGACTTTGGTGGTTGGCTCTGCCCGTTCAGGATGTCCCTTTCAGCTACTCCTGGGTGACGTTACATGGACTGGGGGAAGGGACTACCCTGGCAATGCTCTGCAGCCCTTGCCCAAGGCAGAGCAGCCTGACGTCCGGCACAAGGGGGGTCTCCATGGGCAGGGTCATGAAGGGCACAAGGCTCTTGGCAACTCTGGCTGTGCTTGTTCCCAGCCCATTGAATAATGGCTGTGTAGCCAGCTGTTTCTGACGGTACCTGGGACAGGGATGCAGTTTTGCACTTACACTGATTTTATGATCCTTGGGACTGATGCAAAGCCAAGCTGGCTTTAACACTGTTACATGAAATTCAAGTGTGAGTGCAGCTCATCACAGGGTTTGGTTTTTAGGCACTCCTGTAGTTCTGAAAATGTCAATATTAACCCTCCAGGAGCCGTACAGATGGGGTGTACTTGCTGTGAGTTGCTTGAATGGTTAATAAGTAACACAGAGGCTTTGTTCGAGTGGAAGCCCAGCCTTTCTGACCGCTTGATCCTGTTGTTCACCTGTGGACAACTTTTATCACGAGCATTGCATGCTTCCGTTGCTTGCTCCCCATCATGGTTTTGGCAGCAGAAGTGGTGCTGTCGGCACTGGCAGAGGAGCATGCAGTGGGAGCAGAAATGCTGATTAATACATCCTGGAGCCAGCTCCCAGAGGATGGAGTGCTGTGGGTGTCGTGGTAGGGTAGGCTCAGTGCTTTGGAGGTGTCCTGGGAGGTGGCAGTCCCAGCTCCTGGGTGCTGTGGTCTGGCCTAGCTGTGCCAAGGACAGTATTTGGGGGATGGTAGTGGGTCCTGCCCAAAGAGAGGCAGCTCTCAGAATCAGCATGACTTGTCCTTTAATCAGCCTCCTTGGTGGAGTAGGGGCTGGTGGAGTGGTCACAGCCACTCACGGGCTTCCTGTGACCCCCTCTCCCCTCCCACAACCCTATCCATGCTATTGCACTTCCATGCCTCAGTTTCCCCCGTAAGCACATCTGTGGGAGACATGTCTTTGATCATGTCCTTCAGAGACGTAATCTGTTACCAGGTCATGGCTTTTGCTTGTTGGGCTTTCAGACACCATGTACTAATTGTTGGCAGTTATGTTTGCTGATTTCCCGCGGGCTCCCAGCACTATCAGTGTACCCACACTTTGGGTAACTGAAATTCTTTGCTGCCCACATGACACAAATGCTCCTGCAGCCTCCAAAGTTGGGCCTTTGTAGATTCTTGCTGGTTTATTTCCAGATAAGGTTTCAAGAGTGAGGGCTGAATTGTCCTGTTGGTGTTTAGAACAGCCCTGATGGCTCCCCCAGCTTTGGCTGTCCAAGACCTAGGGAATTGCATCAGGAGTAGCAGCTCATTGGTGACAAGGCTGATGTTTTATCTTTATGACTAATCCCTGTTTCTGCTCCCAGTTCTCTCCATATCTAGAGCTGATTTCTTCCCCAAGAGAAGAAGTGCAGGGGAATTTGGAGGAAGAGCTGACTAAACCTCCGGGCTCATCTGTGATGCTGCTGAATTGAGATAACCTTTAGTTAGGGAAAACACCTACCAGCAGCAATAATGCTGATATTTCACGTTCATCTCTGGGTCTGGTTCCTCAGTCTGAGGGAAATCCAGCACATGAAGAAGCCAAAGGCTTTCCCCAATGGCTGCAACAATAATCCTGTAAAGTTCCCTTACATTTGAAGCTGAAGTCTTTCCCAATTCCTTTCCTGCTTGAATTATGTCTCTGATGCTAAACTATACAGTGTATGCTGCTGAAAATGACCCACTAGCTAAACTGCCTCTCGTTTTACACTAAAAATATAATAGCCTTTTCTCCCTTAGACCCTAAGGGATGCTGCCACTCCCCTGGCAGGGCTATCCCACAGCTCCTACACCACTCCCGGGATGCTTCCCAACCCCAGTGCAGCCTCCCCCGGCTGCCAGGCACTCCTGATGCCAGTGGGATTATGTAAAAGGGAGAGACAGCTACTACGCCTGTGACAGGGGTGGGGGCGGGAGAGGAGCTAGCTCGGGGGCTTGTCATCACACGACATGTTTCTGGACCCATTCCAGCTCAGAGACCGAATTGAAAGATAAAAGACAAAGTTTACCGGAATAAACGTGTTCATCAGGGAACATCTGCAAATATTAGGACTCAGGTGCGTTCCAGCGGCATTCGCGTGAGCAAACCTCAGCTTTGTGTTTGCTAAATCTCATTTTGCATGTTCTCTGTCGGACTGTGGCATCAGCCGGATGGGACCTCCCCAGATATCGCCTCTGCTGACACTGCTGGGGACAGCTTCAGCTGCCTCCTGCGTGCAAGAGGCAAAGAGGGAGAGGGGCTGTTCCCTTTTATCCTTTTCAATGCTCCACTTCAGTTCCACTGGGGAGCCTGCCCAGATGCTCAGGGAGAATATTTGGGATCACTTCAAGTCTTTCCTTGGAAATTATGTAGTTGCAGTGCTTGGCTTGGAAAATTGCAATCTGCTGCACTACTGCTGAAAACAAAGGATGTATTTTTGCATCCCTCTGATGAGAGGAGGGCTGGCAGGCTGGGCATTCACCTGCTTTGGGCCGTGAGAAGGTCACAGCTTAGGTTCTTCTTCTTCCTAATTTGCCTGATTCATTGTCAGCCCAATCCAAGTTGTCAGTAAAGTGGATCCAGCCCTGACCCTGGTGCACGGGGTTATTTGAGATGTGCCACGGCTACCACAGAGAACAACTTCTCAGACTGAGATGTATGACCAGCCTCCCCATACACAAACTGGCAGCCTTGCCATCATGCATGCAGAATGGCAAAGCCGTGTCCCAGAGCATCCTGGCCTCCCATGATCCTGGTCCATTCTCAGGATGTGGCAGGGAGCTCAGCCATGCAGGGCTCAGCTCTAGCTCCATCCTCTGTGCTGCTGATTCGGGGCCGTCAGCAGTTCAAAAATAGCCCTTTATGAGAGCTCTGCCAGCACATGGGCACAAGGGACCCAATTTACAAAGCTCGACTATTTGTGTTCAGAAACAATTGATGGCAGCAGCTTTGACCATTAACTCCACTGTGAACCTAAACAAAAAATCTTAAACTGCAAAGGCAAACTGGTGGAGTTAATAGTCTGTGCTCACTCTGCGGCCAGCACAGAGCCTGCGGCAAGGTGCAGAGAGGCCAGGAATTGTCATTTTTGGAGAAACCCATCCCTCCCCCTCAGTGTGGAATGCCTAGCCCCATCTCACGAGCTACTCATGGCCACCATGCCTATGCCACTGCAACACTGGGGCTCCTGCCTGTGCTATGGAGGCCTCTGAGGATGGGTGTTAATAATGGCTAGCAGAGATGTAAGCAGCCTGTGTGGGGACGCCAGCGTGGGAACCTCTTTCCTTCTTGTCCACGTCTGCAAGGGCATCTGCCCTGCTGCTGCAGACGCTGTAGGGGAAATAGTGCTTCTTGTAGTCACTGGGCACTGGCCATGCAAGGGCTACATGTAATTTTGTAAGATCTGGAGCAGCTTTGGCAACCAAAGACCTTTCACATCCACCCAGGAGGTGCTAAGCTTCTCCCTGGGGCTGGTGCTGCACTGTTCAGTTACGGTGAGCACTGGCTGCTGCTGTGGAGGACAAAGCACCGGCATGAACCTGAAAGGATGCACAGGGTCTGGAGGAGACCATAGGTGCTACTGCCTGTCTGCTCCCTCCTGTCAGAGCCACAGGTATGTCTCAAAACCGTGGGTGTCTGTGCTTGCAGCAAGCTTGGTGCAGGGTGGCCTGGTCAATCTTTTCCTAGCTGGCTGCCTGAGTGCTGCTTCTTGCCAGGGTGCAGGCTGTGGGACCTTCCAGTGTCCCCAGTGGCACTGAGGCGGTGCCCTGGCCACATTCCAGTGGAGGTCATTACATCCCGCTGGCTAAAACTTCATCAGCAGTTTGCAGTCATTTTTCTTCACTGTGTGCCTGAAATCACGGGCTATTGTCAAAGCGCATTAACAAAGAGCCGCTAATGTATTGCACCGCAGCGGTGGCAGTGCTCCTCCGATGGCTGTGGTAGGATATCTCTCTTCCCCCTCCTGGAAAGGCAGCCGTGGGCTTGACTTACTCAGGGTCAGAGCAGCACTCCACTGGCTCTGCACACCAATTACAGATATTAAAAATCACAATAAAAACACAGCACAAAGAATTCATCTTCCTGCTTTTCTGCCTAAATAAATATCTGCTGGCAAACACAATTAAGGTATATAGCAAGTATAAAACTCTCAATCCTATGGTCAACTCAAACCTTTCTAGGTCCCAGCCCAGAGGGGACATGCTCTGGAGCACCTACCCTCCCAGGGTCATCAGGCTGGGGAGAAGAGCAATTGTGCTCCTGGGAAACTTCCCACAGCCATTCTCCTTCCCTGGAGAGGTCCCTAGCATATCTACTGAAAGCTTGCAGACAGAGTAGGAGCTGCTGCCTGCAGGGGATGGAGCCCTGCAAAGATTCAAAGCCGTGTGATTACCATCAGGAAAATGACTTTTGCCTCTGTGATCGCTGGCGGTTTCTTCCACTCTGTTGAACATACCCCGGGTGACCCGTGGGCTAGAAGCATAAACTGCGATGCTTTTATTAAAGTGCAAGTTTCTTATGTAGAAACGTAGTATTATTAATGCTAGAATTGCACCATAAAGCACACTTTGTATGCAGACCCTGTGCAACATGCCTGGCTGTATAGGAGTCAAAAGCAAACTTCCAACCTGCCAGTTTGGAAATGCATGCAGGTGACTTTGGGCTGCAAAATTAGTCTGGAAATCGAAGGTAAAGCTCTTATGCTTTTCAAGGGGTGTAAGTGAAGAAAGCAGGAATTTCTTAGCAGTGTTTCAGGACTTGTGTCTTCTTTTTCCTTGAACCTACAAGCATTAACTGTAATAGCTACTCATATATTTAGGAATCTGTGGTTTATTTAAGTCTTGCTTCAATTATGAGTAGTTTTAAGCACTCATATACAAATGGCACAATTATTTTGATATAAATTACATGTTATTTCAGTAGCTCTCCACATCAGGTTGATTTTTATGGCTCATCATCTGATCTTTATTTTATTGCTGTAAATTAAGACTAATCCAGTGAACAGAATGGATTTACACTGAATTCACAGTGGTTTTCCCCCCAGGACTCTATCTTATGATGGCTACAGAGAACGCAGGAATAACTCAAAGGAGGAGAGCAAGGAACCAGTTGAGTAAACAAAATCTGTGCTGGTTTCTGCTGCTCTCAGATTCCTAATGGCTCTCAGGACTTCGTAGCTGCTAAGTGAGGCTGTGGTCTGTATTTTTCTTGTCTCATTACATTGACGTGAGGGCCCTGTCCACACTGCAATGTTAAAACCAGGATAGACAAAGTAAGCCTTAGATTTGACTACACATTTACTTACTGTGTAAATTCTAAAAATATGGTAGTGCATGGAATTTGTCAAAGGTATACTCAGTCCCTGGCTTTCAAGTCTTCCGTAAATGAAGACTTTGCAGTTATCTGGGCTGAGTGTAAGCCCTGAAAATGTATGTCCTCTTCTAGGGTTGAGATAAAGCAAAGCCTCCTTTTATTTTTAAAGCAGACTGCCCAGGTGATGCCTGCCTGGTTGAGAGTGGCTGCTTCCCTTCTATCCCTGCATGGCTTTGCTGCTGGGGAAGCGATGCTCAGTGCTGCCAGACCTGCAGGTTCTGCTCTGCTCTTTATTCCCCAGAGGCAGTGACGGGGTTTCTTTTGCTCAGGGTTTTGCCTTCTCCTCTTTCTCTATAGAGACCCAACCAAGCCAAGAACTTGCTACATCAACTTTAATTAATTAAAAAAAATATTTTTTAATGTTATTTCTAAGTATTCAAACATTCTTCATAAAAATGTTCCTAATTTATTAGGCATTTTGGAAAGATCAGTCCACCAGCTTAGTTATGTATCTTCCAGTGAGGTCTAGTTCAGGGAGAAACACACAACTAGTCAGAGTGGCACTGGCTTGTGTGTTAGCATCAGAGGGGGGGACCATTATACAGAGGAGGGGTGTCAGCATTTGACATCATCTCTGCCCATCTACACCATGATAGTCCCCACCTACCTGGCCAGTATGGCATGCGAAATGCTACGTATCCCCCAGTATACAGTGTCCTCTGCTCCCCATGGAGCAAGGTCTGGGGATGACGAATTGTCTGGCTCGGCCTCTGCATCGTGCTGAGGACAGGAAGGCTGTCCTGCAGTGCTGGTAAGCACTGAAGGACATCGGGAGAGGGGCACTGCAATAAGCTAGGGCTTGCTATGCCATTGATTCCCACCCCCCCACCTTTCCACCCCTCTCCATTTTAATCCCAAGAGAGAGTGATGAGTTGAGGAGAACAAGATTGAATTCAGGGACAAATGGTGTTTTAAAGAGCACACTTTGCATGTCAGATTTGTTAAGCAGAAGAAAAACGATGATACATTAAGGAAGCTTTTAAATAATGCAATCATATTCTGGTGATGAGCTGCACAGCCTCTCAAAGCTTGCCTGTGGGCGAGCTGTGCAGGGCATGGGAGCAGCCCAGGCACTGTCCCTGTCACCAGTGGGTGGCTGTCACAGCGTTGCTGCTCCCCGCACCACAGGACTCAGGGTCCACTCTCAACAGCACTGGCTCGTGGTGGTGCGTGTCCCCTGGTTCAAGGCACTGTGAGAAAGCTGCCTGGTTCATGCTGATGGCTGAAGCAAGCTCCTGACCAACTGGCTGCTAAATCTCACCCTGCTTCATTCCGCATGTCCTGAACCGTTTTCCTCAGTGTGATATTTTCCATTTAAAATCTGCATGACAACATTAATCTAATGCTTAAATGGGTGGAAGAGAAGATGTAATGCAGAAACACAGCTAATTTAATTACTTGTGAAGCGCACAGTTTAAGGTATTTAAAATGTATTATTTTAGTATGGCTGCTTTGGCAAAGCTCAGTTTTAATTTTTATTTTAGACTAACATTGTAAAGTGCCATCTGTAGAACATGCTTGTTAACAAACTAATTCTCAGTAAGGTAAAGAAAATGCTCTGCGTGTGATTCGGTGTGAGCCAGAGGTTAAAGCTGGGGTGACATTTTCCCTGCTGCAAGTCAGTGGACATCTCCTCTTTGCCTGGGGCTCAGCATGTGCTTAGCACTGTGATGGGAGAGGGACAGTTCCGTGGAACTGTTTTTCCAGCTCTTACTCCAGCAAAATTTCCCCGTGTTTCAGTACTCAGAAAATATCCAACAAATTGGTGGGTATATTCAGGAAATGCCTGGTGGTGCTCAGTGGTGGGTAGATACCTGAACCTGGTGTAAAGTCAGCGGATGGTTTGGGTGAATCTTGCTAACGCACAGAGATTTGGCTACTGTGTCCTACCCCTTATCCCAGCCATGTTCTTTAGGGTGGTCCAGGTGATGTTTCCCACCACTCTGCAGCAGTTAAAGACATGGTTACAGGAGCCTCTGCAGGGGTTGGAAGGTGTTTGCTCCTGAACAAACCCATTTTAGAAGTTGATCGGAAGCTGCTCTCTGTCCGCATCTTGTGCTGTTGTGCCCACTTTATACCTCTCTGGAGAAGGCAGGAAGGATAATACAGCAGCCTCTGAGACTGTGGTGGCCCTGGGCATGTATGAGAGCTCACACCTTTTGGGGCAGGCTGTGCCCTGTCTGCTGTGTCCTGGGGTCACTCTGCGATGCACAGCACCGCTGTCCTGCAGCTGTGCCCTCCCGCAGCTTTCCAGATAGCTCCTGCCACAACAGTGTCCCCTGAGGGAGGTACAGCAGCATCTCTTCAGCAAACCGAAACTTGATCCTCATGATATACAAATGTATTAGAAATGTTTCTCAAACTATTTCTGTAGCACCATGAAACCTCCTGGCATGCATGTGGGAGTGGGGAGCAGTGCCTGGTTTCTGAGATGCCTTGCCTGGGGTGTTAGGGCTCTGCAGGCACTGCACTAAAGAGTTTGGGAGGTACTTGCTAGCAAAGCTCTGCCTGGAGAACAAACAGAAATAATCAATGGTGTGACACAGGGCTTGAGAAACAGGAGTAAGCCATAAGCTTATTGAAAAATAAGGTTCTGAAGCTCCTGGAGGCCCTTTGTACTTGGTACCCCAATGAAGCTCTGGTACCTTGCCCCTAGAAGGTTCCAAGGAGGAAGGCTGGCATGTGTTTGATGTCTAGTTACTGCTTACAGCATGCAAGGCTGCTGTGAGAGTCTACTGCAGGGCTTGCTGCCAGCTTAAATTTAGCTGGAGGCAACACATCTGGAAAACCTCCGATTCAATGAACAGGATGGCCTCCTTGCATGGAAGGGGCATGAGCAAGGTGATTGTTGGGTTTAGGCTATTAGGATTGCCTGGCATGCACCCAGCTTGCATGCTGCTTATGAAGGGGTTGTGTAGGTCATGAAAACATGTCTTGTATGGAAACAAGCTGCTTTAGAAATATTGTGTGTATGAAGTTGTAAAACTTTCGTAGCATACCTATATTTTCCTGTTGGCACTACATTAGCCAGAAAAGCCAAGCCTGGTCACAGCTCCAGCTGCACCGGCTGTGAAACTGCTACAGCTGATTTCAGAAGTACTTAAAATCTGTCAAAAATGTCCTTTCTCTCTGAAAGGCTACAAAGTCCTGCCCAGAACAAAACCCATCTATTTTTCACAGCAGTCTTCCTCCATCAGGCTGCATATTTTTGGAATAGTTCATGCAAATAGCATTTACCTAAATACTTATGCATGAATAAATTGCCCCTCCAAAGCAAAAGGCTCCATTCC
>JBCJKH010060780.1:0-23128 GCA_039877255.1 Loriculus beryllinus
CGCGGGTCCAGGCCCTTCGGCAGCCCCCCCGGCCCCGCGGCGGGCGGAGGCCGCGGCCCCCCCGGTGCTGAGTCACCCCGTGGCGGGGCTGCGCCCCCTCCCCGCGCCCCGCAGACAATGGCGAGGGCGGGCCGTGCCCCGGCCCCGCACCGTGATGTTGCAGTGGATGGTGAGCGGCGGCGGCGGCTGCGGGCCGGAGCCCGGCGGCGGCGGCAGAAGCACGAACTGGCAGTGGAGCTCGTCCAGCTTCCAGGAGACGATGCGGAAGCGCTCGTGGTCCTTGTCGAAGATGGACTCGAGGAACTTCAGCTCGGCCTTGAGCCCTGACACCGACATCCTGGCCTCATCTCCGGGCCCGGGCCTGCGCCGCCTCGCCCGCTCTGCCTCCGCTTCCTCCGCCTCAGCCCGGCCCGACCCTGGCCCCGGCCGCGCCTGCGGGACGGAAGATGGCGAGGAGGAGGGATGCCGGGGCTGCCCCAGCCGGCGGGGGGACGGCGATCGCGGCGGCAGCTCCCTTTGTACCGGCCTCCTGCACCCACACGCTCGCTTAAAAGGGCAACAGCGCAGCCCGCACCCCCTTTCCCTTCCCCTTCCTCCCCGGAGGGCTGGGCCAGGCCCGCCGCCGCCCCGCCCTCGCCCAGCCCTGCTCCCGAGACACACACAGCGGGGCCGCACCGGGCCAGCCCCTCGCTCCGCCCCGGGGCCGACCTTGGTCACCGCCGCCGCCGCCCCGGCTGCCCCGACCCCAGCCCTGGCACCGGCCCCCTGGCACCAGCAGCCCCCCTTCCCCGCGGAGTTCCTCCTCCTCCTCTGGCGGGGCTCAGCCCCGCGGTGCTCCTGCCCCACCGCGCTGATTGTGCCGAGCAAAACCTGGAGCTTGGATTCGCACTTGTCACCCCGGAGTCCTGCCAGCCCTCCTCCAGGTCTGCCAACGCAAACCAGCAACGCCTGCCCCACATTCCGGACGGATCGATACAAGTAAAACCTGGTGTCGATCGTTGCAGGCTGGAAAACAGCAACACAGAGGCCAAAAGAATGTGTTAGTGTTGCATTTAAGCTCCTCTGTAATTGTACATTTTACCCCCGGAAAAAGCACCGCAAAGCATAAAAGCAAAGTGAACACTTGCTACATTCAGGGATCAAGAGGTGCTGCCTCTATTTCTATCAGTTCCTGTCCTAGAAAAATCCTCCCTGCACCTTTATTTGTCCGTTTCCATCTTAGTTTTGCCTGTAGAGAGCTGACAGCGCTTTGGGAACAAGGATCAGCTCTCACATGGCATAAAGAGAGCACTGTGATAACCAGTTGCAGTTTCTTGTTTCCCAACCAGCTCTTAATTAATGCATTACACACATGCACATGCACAAACCTGGAACAGAGAATTGATTTTTTTTCAACATTGATATTTTATATAAATCTTTAATTCCAGAAAAACTGGCAGCACTTCACAAAGCACAAGCTGAATCTTGTCAAGTAGTGAGAACTCTAATCTTGATCCAGAAACACAGTTATGCACATGCCCAACTCTGAGCATATGGAGTCAGTCTTACTGATTTGTGGGCTTCAAATCTCCTATCTTTCCATCACAGAGAGCTGCAAAGAACACACTTAGCTACAAAAGCCAGGAAGGATTGGCAGTGGTTAAATACTCTGAATGAAAGATACCAGAAAGTCCACAGAGGTGAAAGATCTGGTTTTTTCAGGTATCATTTGGAAGACTCCCATTACACAGTATGTGCAACTCACCTTTCCTAGAAGAGTTGAGCTGCATATTGGCTGGGACTGCGTGGCCTGCAAAGTGAAGACAGAGTGGATACGGCTTGTTTGTCAATGCATCAGGAGGCAGCATCAAGACCTTTCAGGGGAAAAAAAAAAAGATATAAGGGCAAACCAGCTAGAAATTAACAGCAGAAAATTATAACTAATCCTTTTAGAAAGGGAGGGCCCACAAGAGCCTTTCTATGGGAACACCAGAGACAAAACTAAACAAATCAGACTTTGTCAGGTGTTACATGATGCGATGCATGAAACAGCAGGGGAATGAATTTGGTGACTCAGCCCTATCTCCCTCACACAACAGGATTTTGGCCTAGAACGCCTCTCTGCAGTAGATAGGTGGGTAGGCTGAGCGAGATCAAACTGCACCATTTGTCATATCTTACCAGAACTGCCACTATCACTGCCTCTGGTCTCCCATCCTCCTTGTTTTCTCATTCTCATCCTTCTTCCCTTTCCTCTGGCTCTCTGTTGATTGTGACATCCCATTTTTTGGCAGCTGATAAGTGCATGTGTGTTGGCTGGGGACCCCTTGCCTGCAAGAACTGGCCAGTTTGTTGAATGCATGAGAACTTCTCTCATGCACTCAGTGATCCCAACATCATGGTGTCTCCTGACCATCTTGAAGGCCAAACTAATTGCTTCATTGGCCAAGTGTGTCCTGCAAACCATATAGTGCTTAAGCCTGGTCTAGAACTGTTCCCAGCTCCTTCAGTCTGCCTTTTTGTTGCAGGCTTCAAGAAGCAACATGCAGCTGCACAGCCACCACTCCTCTAAATTCTGTTTTGCTTCTCTGTGTTTAGTAGGCATTGTGCAAGCTGTGAGTTCATCTCTGTGATAAAACTTCAAGAACACATTGGGCCTGCCTCACTCCCTGGGATAGAGAGGCTGCTTCAGAGGTGTAAAGAGTAGCTCGTCATGTCTGACTCATTCCTGTTTCTTCCTTCAGGGACTTGCTATGGGGCTTTGACATGAATCTCCTGTTGGTCTCAGGATGACTCAGGAAATCCTCAGTCTCCCAAGACCAAAATGAATGCACATGGGAAGACTTGACATATCTGGGTAATAAAGGATATGAATCCTAGTAAAGACCCTCAGGAGCACTGTATCAGATTCCAGTCATTACAGATGCTTTTAAGTTCCCTTGATCTATATTGCGTGTTAGCAGCATTTTCTACTTTTCTTCCTGCATGTACCTCTTCAACATCGTAGGAACCTCCCTCTATCATACCGCTAGATTTCCTCTTCCAGGGATTTGAACTTTGGCCAAACCTCTCTGTGGTCTCTGTATTCTTATGAAGATGACAGACCTTCGTAACCTTCTGTTTCTTTTCCTCTCCCTTTCATTGAAATATAACAAGTTTTGTAACTTAACTGAAACTCTCAGAAAACACTTAGCAGATTCCTCCTTGCTTTGGGGGATAAAACTGGCAGGAAAAAAAAAGGAGGCAAACAGTTCAGACCAAAATTTTCCTTCCCATTAGCATTTACTGCCAGTCCTGTCTCCAGCTAGCCATGTTCCTGGTGAGAAAGCAAGCCATCAGCAAGGGGTGAAGGGACTCAAAGGACAGATGAGCTCAGGATGAGCCACTAAGAAGGAAATGAACAAAGACATAGGATAGATGGGGCTTTGATGATAGTAAAGGTTTGTCGTTCCAGAGCACAGATGAATTTCAGTTTATATTAGTCCTTTTCTTCCTGTGAATGCCTTTTCCATGTCTGCTGTATTCCCAGCCCTACCGCTGAGTGAATCTCCTGGTACATTCAGTCAAGTGTTTGTGCTTAGCAGAGGGCCGATCTGTTTCACTGAGAAGTTTATGGGTTTGGTTTTTGACCTCACTTCTCTCATTTGCAGCCTAGCCCTTAGAAAGGGTCCTTCTCTTTAATTCTGATGTCACTTTCCTGAGAGAAATGGCAGGCATCAAAGAAGCAACTGCGATTTTAGAATTAAGGAAGGCCCAGAGCTTTTGTAATCCTGAACCTCAGCAGAAGGAGAAAGCAAAAGGGATAAGATTAATGAGATGGGAGGAAGTGTAAATTACTTTTGGTGACAGATGATGCAGTTTGATAATAGCTGATCCTGGGGCAGAACAGACACTTGAACTACTTTCCATAGGTAGCAGCACAAACTCAGACTAGAAAAGACAAATAGCACCTGATACCCATGAAGAGAAGGATAAGGCAGGAAACTTACCTGAAGCCTTGGGCAAAGGCAGAAAGACTCAAGAGGATCCTGCTTTTCCGAGATACAACCCAAGCAGTCCTGCTCACCAAAAACAGGCTTCCACATCAACTTCTAAGCTCACAGCATCAAAGTCATTGCTTCCATAATGAAGCCACTTTCAAAGCATTTTAGAAAAGCCATACATCAGTGCACAAAAGCTGATGAAATGGCTAGACAATACAGCTTCAAGCAGCATGGCATGCACTGGACATGGGATTGCTTAGTCCCTCACTTCCTTTACTTTTAAAGGCTTCAACAGTTAAGGAATGGCATTTCAGAACAAACATATCCCAGAGCAGCTTTGGACAGACAGCGATACTGTATGCCCAGACATCCAGGGGCAGGGGTCAAGGAGGTGTCTACTCAAATACTATGGCTATGAGTTTAACACTAAAAAGTAAAACATAATAATAATAATAATAGTAGTAATAATAATAATTAGCACGGCTTTACCCAGGATGGGCAAAGAGCATTTTCTAGTTACAATTCTTTAAAGCCCATCCCTGTGGCTATCAGCATCTGAGTCAAATACATTCCTTCTTTAGTGTGATTTTGCTCAGCCACTGAAGTGTTTGTAATCCTATACAGGAAAAAGCAATAACCTTTCAGTGAAGATTTGATTTTGCTTGTGGATTTGTAGTTCTGGCTATTTATATATATTACTGGACAGTGTACATTTCAGAACAGTCAAAAGCTGAATGTGTCTGCAAAGTGAGGTTAACAGTATGGTTTTGTTCCATACGAAAGTTGTGGGAATTAATTCATTAGCAGAAAGGTGCCACAGGAAAGGAAAGCAAAGCCATGTTAATCACAGTCTTGCGATGCTGCAGATGGGGATTAGAATCCACTATGCAAACACATCAAAAACCAAACTCCTTGTGCATATTTAAAATGCAGAGGGAGGGAATATGCCTTGTGTTCTGCTTTATGGCTCATATAGCTTCTTAAAGACACATGAAAGCACATCTATGAAAACAAGAGGGAACCATGCAGCCAAATCTGAGGCATGATTTTAATAAAATAACAGAACAAGGTAGAGAATAAAGGAAAATCTGATACCACTTTCCCAAACCAAGCTGGGTGGGGGAGGAGGTAGCTGCATGGAGCACTGTTCAGAACATGATAACACACCTTCCTTGGACTCCCTAGGATTTCTGCTCCTTCCTTGGGATCCATAGAGTTGTAAGCCTTATAGGGCTCAGCAGGCTTATCTTCCCTTGCCATTACAGAAGCTTAAAAGGGATATATAGGAGCAGAGGTCAGATGCCAGGCTCAGTCCTGCTAAATAGATTTCTGGCTGGATGGGGAGGCAGGGAAATAGATCCCTAGGTCAAGTACAGTGCTGAGATGCAATCTTAATCACAGCTGAATACACAGCTCCTTCATCTCTTTACTATCTTCTTACTTTGACAGACAGTGGAATAGTTAACTTGGTCTGTACTTAAAATATTAGCACAGGGCATCTAAGCCAGCAAACACTGAGATGACCTGAGCAGCTCACAGTTACTGCTTCAGATTCTGCAGGCACAGCCAGACATCCCTACATCACTTAGCCTGGAAAACACAAAACAAACACATCTCTCAGTAACCACTCCAGCTAGGGCTTCCTATTTACTGTTACTGGTTTTGTAGGTAGGTTTTGATTTTGGGCAATACTCCCTGTTCAAACCCTCAACAGACAGGCTCAAGTGCTGCACAAACACTAGCCCTACCAGTATCACACCAAAATAGGCACAGGATGCAGCCTCATTTTATAGATGAGATATTTCAGATACATTGAGAGGCAGTGTTATTGCTGAACTGGGTGTATAGACAGTCCTAGAATCTGATCACGACCTAGCACTGCAGTAACTTAATTCCTGACCCACACTTGGAGGAGACTATTAAAGTTATACAAAGAGCTGGAATAGTGCTGAGGTTTGTCATGTTTATGCTGTTGTCAACAGAATCCAGGTGTCTGGAAAGACACCTCAAGTCTGGGAACAATTCTACAGAGGCCCTGTTTACAGCTTTGTAGGCCCTAAGTCACAACTCCACTATGTCTAGCCACTGTGTCCTACCCTAACACCCTCCTTGCTCAAGAGGAGCAGGCAAAGCAGCACTGGAGCTACCAGAGCCCATACTTGGGGTGTTGTCCAACCCTCTGTGCTAAGAAATCTCACAGGGGACATGGGGCAGAGGGGAGGAAGGAGGCTCAGGACACACAGACCCTGGAGAAAGCAGCACCAAAGGTGGCACATCTGTTTCAGCTGGTGCTGAAAGTTCTATGGGGATCAGTTCATCTCAGATCTTAAGTTGCTCCCTAGCGCACATTATAAGCACTTTTTTCTCTGTATCACCACAACAGGACAGGCTGTGCTTTACCAAGGTCACATTGTACCCACAGGAATGAGAATACTGGTGAGTGAAATTAATGGTTTTCAACCATTTTGGAGTCTACAAAGAAGGGAACCTTTATAGATTTACAACATCAGTGAGTAAAAGGCAAGTTGCAGAATCAACACACTTGGCTTTAAACAAATATTTGAAAGACTGAATCACAAAAGTCCAAATATAACATTAATTCTCATCTCTCCTCACACAACAATACCCACATAACTTGGGAACTGGCTTAAGAATTGTGAATAAGGAATAACAAGTAGCAAACTACTGAGCAGAGAAAGGTACTTGCAGTGTTTAAATTGCATCATGGTAGTGCTATGTTAAGAGCTGAGATCAAGACTTTGACAGTGATCTAGAAGAGACGATCACTGATGACATTACCAAGATGACAGTCATTTTGAATAACAGTTGACAGTCATTTTGAATAACAGTGAGGACAAGGGAATCATTCCAAGAGCTGAATAAAATTCAGAGATGACAATAAATAACAACCCTCCAATCATAGACCTGGCTTGCACTCACTTTAGCTCCAGGCACAACACAGAGCACCTCTGAACAGCACTGCCTCTGTGCAACACCTACAAGAATGCAGAGTATGGTAATATGCTATTTATCTGGCTTGAAGAACCAGTCTCATATAAACACTTTAACTAAGGGATAGTTTAAATAAGGATACACTAGATTCTCACAGGGACGTGAGGGGAGTAACATGGCTGGGGGGAATCAGTTAAAGGATCTTTATCATTCCCTCCCTACATTAGCATGTATTTGTATCATATAATCAATAGTACATGTAATTGCACACCCGATCATTTGTGTTCTGGCTCCCAAAACCAGCAGGCTGCAAGCACTACATACACGGAGAGGGATTATTTAGCAATGATATTCAGAGGATATCAATGGGGATATGAGGGTTTAAGCAAGAAAGATGAAATTAAACCAGGGAGAACATAACCTAAGGGTTGACCCAAAGCTTCCTGCCACCGTGATGTAAGAAATCAGAAATCCCTGAGGAATTGACGATGTAGCGCCGAAGACCTGCCAAGTGTGGCCACCAGCAGGGAGACAAGGGTAGCCCAAGGAGAGCACAGTGGGGAAGAGCAACGGAAAAAGGCTTTTATTTCATGGTTGCAAGGTAAGCTGCATAAGGTCAGCTGTAGGAAAGAAAACCTGATTCGAGACTGCTTAGAAACCTCCCCTGGCCCAGATGTTTCAAACAGCAAAGTCCTGCCCCATTGCTAACCTAGTTTTAATCTCTCCTGTGCTCCCGGCAGCATCAACAGCCCTGGCAAGGCTGGGCTCAGCGGGGGGGGGGGTCTGCCAGGTCCTTCAGTGAGCACACACCACCACCTAGTGCCGAGGGGTTCTGCTGCAGGGAGAGCACCGGCGTTCCTGCTTTGGGACTTTGGTCCGTGCGCTGGCAGGCGAGGAGAAGCGCGTACAGACTCTCCCCTCGGGCTGGAGGGTTTCCATGGTTTGTATGCCCGAGGGGAGAGAAAAGCCTCTAATGTGGACAGCCCGGAAGGTCAAAGAATGGATATCGATAAAAGAGGCAGTGGTGCCTTTTTTTTGTGCTCTGCTATTGTTTTCAAGCATTCAGGACAGTAAATCCTATTTTATTCATTGCCTAAAATGGGCTGCAGGGAACACAGTGAAACAGTGCCATTTCCTAGACTCAGATGAGCCATGTAAAAAGTCAACATGAGCCCTTCAAGTACAAAAGAGGCTTTACTCTCCTTTTCCCTTGTCTCATCCTCATCTTCATAGCTGGCATGGACTTAATTTATACAGCAATATTAACTCAAGTAATCTGGGAAACTGCCCCTCTTTGTGTGGCTGTTGGTGAAAATGGCCGACCATAAATTCTCATTCACTCTTCATATCAATCATGCTATTTAATAAAATGTTTTCACAGATCTGATTCTCTCTGTCCTGTACTCCAGAATCAGCAAAATCAATCACACACTCCTTGATTTATCTTTGTGGTTCTACAAAGGCTTAAGCCTTATACCTCCCTCTCCAGGCAAGGAGATCAGCCAGCAACGTTTTCAAACCCTTTTTCCATTCACAAAATTTTAACTTTTTCCAAGACAAGCTTTTAGAAACACAGTCATTTACCAGCCAGTGGAGCTCAGGAAGAAGCAGCAAGATTTGTCCACAAGCATTCTCTAAATTGAAAGAGAATTGTGACTCAGCCACCTTTATTAACCACCTGCCTTCACTTCCACAAAAGTTCCTGCCTTTGGAATCTTAGTGTTTTTCTGCTGGCAGAAAGCACCATAAATGCACTGAATTCAGTGTTGAGTTAATAACACCTTCCTCTATCGAAGATCTGCAGGACACGTCTCCTTCACACAAACACAAACTAGACACAAGTGTATAACTTTCTAGAACAGCTGTTACAGTTGTGGGTAGGTCCAGTTATCAATTGCTGAAATTCATCAAAAGCATTAACTTTTAATGGACCTGGTGTTGCTGAATTCATACTTCCCACTCTTTTACTAACCAAATAGGCCAGACAGAGCAATAGCAACAGCTCATGGGACCAATAAATATGAAGTATAAACTGGGAATACAAAGACTAAATCACATGTCCAATCACGATAAGCAGCCCATTGAGCTTCAGCAGAAGCCTGCCCAAGCCCAGCAAGCTCTGGTGAGGCTGTTTCTGAACGGTAACATTTAGTCACAGAAGTAGCACCTTGAGTGCTTGGTTTGTAGCATGATCCGGGCGAGAAAGACAGGGTCTGAGTCTTAAAAAAAAGTAGAAAATGCCATGGAAGCAGCTACATTAAAATAGTTATTTAATTTGAAAGCATGAATGCTTGTGTTGGACTGAAATTATGATCAGACATCTCTATTTTCTAGAGTCATTACAAAAATTCTCTTTATACAATCAATAGAATTAAAAGATATCCAGTGCCCCAAGTACTGGATGGCATTCTGAAAGGCATTGTTATAGTGCTTTTTCAAGTTGCAGAAGCAGAGACACTGATGGGACCTAATCAAGCATTCAGTTTCCAACATCTCTTAAAAATCTTGTTTGGACTCTCTTCAGACCATTGCTGTACTGGTCATTGTTCTGCTTGTGAAAGATGCATGCTGCTGTGGTTTTATTAAAGCAACCAGAAGATTTTACTGGGCCACATCACTCTCACATAGGAAAAAATGAAAGTGTAGGTTTTGTTCTAAATATACAAGCAGTGCCATAGAAATAATTGGCATTTAAGCACCTTCTTTACATCAAAAGCAAATGCTCAAGTGTTTTGCTGGATCAAGAGCTCTGAGTCTTAGTGATGCCACGGTTTCCATGACAACTAAGTGTGACATTACATGAAGGATTATGATTTAAAGGAACACTATTACATCTGGCCTTTTCAACCAATGTGGTCCTAGTTTACCCTGCACATACATTGTATAAATCTGTGTATAAATCTGCCTGTCTATGATGAATCACAGACCCCACAGCCAGAAGGGAAGGCCTCAGTAGACCAGGCTGAAAGTGAGGGAAGAACACTGCTCCGCACTCTATTCCTGCAGATTCCATGGAGAAAAAATTAGTGCAGACCCAGGGCTACACTATCCCTTCAAGCATAGCTGCAGCCCAGGAGCTTACTGAGAGCTGAGGGATACTGCAGCAGCAATACAAGAAACCAGGAGCCAGGCAGAGAACAGCAGGGCAGGCGCCCTGTGAGCTCACACTCCCTCTTTCAGAGCCCTCATAGCCCTGGTGCTGGGTCCTGCACCCACAATCTGTCCTATGGAGTTGGTTCCATATCCTGCTGAAGACTTGAGTGTCTGTGAAACTGCTGACAAAACTCCAATACAAGCAGGTCTCACGTGTACAATATCCTTCTTCCATCCCAGCAGTGATCTCTGCTGGTTTGCTGCTCCTCTCAGCCCTGAAGACTGCACCCTTGCTCCACTCCACCCTTGCTTTCTGATTAACTCACTCTCCATTTGGCTCAGTTGCAAGCATGCTGGATTTCTTGGAGGTGGACTGCAGCTAGCTGCATGGTCCTCAGTGGTCTCTACATGCATAAGGAGAAAAGTATTTTCACTCCCTGAGAGCAGGTGCCAAAAGCAAATACATACAGCTTAGTAGTAAAAGCTACCCCAGACTAGCTGGTTTGGAATAGGGTAGAAAATGCCCAAGAAATAAACTCTCTCAGTCCTTGGTGTAATAACAGCAGATTGCTTTTTAACTGAGAAGTATTAAACTCCCACCTGCAGACCTCCAGGAGCCAGCTGGCTGCAGCACATTCTCGTATGCTGTTGCCTACATTCATCTCAGCTAGTTACAGCCCTTTTGGGTAGGAATATTGTCTTTTCCAGCTCACTGTCTCATTCTGAGAGAGCAGTCTGCATTCAGGACACACCAATTCACCTGCTGCTTTTACAAGCAAATGAGAGCCAGAGCTGCAAATTTGTTCAATGGCCCTTTTAAGTACATGGCTGGCTCTGTAGCAAACAGCTCCCTTTAGATTAGGATAAATGCTTTACCAGGGAGATTAGTGCCACTGTACTTGTGAAGTCATGATATTCCTTACAAACTAAATCAGGGACTATAAATAGACAGCAGATCCTCCATCCTATGAGATTATGAGCTTCTTCTTTACAAAACAGATGAGCTCACTGAGAGATAATTTTGTGATAGCCAGATAGCTCCGCCATAAGATTGAGCCCATCATCATTAGCCCAATTAAAGCTCCTTTTTATACCAGTAAAATAACTGATGCACTGATAAACTGCCTGAGCTTGTTACTGCAATATCCACAGCTGCTCTGCACATATCCATGTAATCAATACAGCACACTAAAAGGTTTCTAAATGAGTTAACTCTTCCAGGAACCAGCCGGGTTTCTGAGGGACTCTTTGCTTATGAGATCTCAAGCTTTTTGTTCTGTGTTTCTTTTATTTACAGAGGCATTAAGCCCAATCAGGAGCTGATCACATACACTTGAGCAGAGCACAGTATGAATGTCACAAGCTATTACTGTAATAGAAGTTGAGCAAGAGAACCTGGCCTTGAGGCTGCTTTCCCCATATAAAAAAGTACTTAACCTAACCTGCCTCCCTCTGACAGAACTAGGTTAAGGAGTGACTATCCGCAGTTACATTGGCAGAGCACCACCTACCATGAGGGATGGAGAAGGGTAGTCAGACAGTAAGCTCGTACTCCAGCTCAGCAGTAGCCAGAACAGCATCTCCCAGAATAGCCTTCAGCAACATGATCAAAAGGGCCTGTTTTGCCCCCATGATAAGCTGCAGGCCATCAGTTAACATAAACTGGGTCTCTAGTGTCCCTGTTCTTTGGTGGCTTTGTCCCCACTTACCCTGCTGCAGGTACAAGCAACTGTGCAGCTCTCAGGTCAGCTAAGAACTGAATTCTTGTTTAAAGGGTGAGGCTGTAGCTGGGATCAGCAAGTTCCTGTCCTGCTTCCTGGGATAGATTAGAAACATTACTCACCCACAAGCCTCCTTTTTGAATCCAGTACTCGGTTTTCTTGTATTTGCTGCATTTTGCATACAGGTTTTCTAGCAGCTGCAGATATGCAAAGGCAATCACTCCTACACGATGCCTGCAGCATTACATGAGAACTTCACAGCATGAAATGCAACTGACAGATCTCTGAAAGTCAACTCCAGGAGGCACCCACGTACCAAGCAATAGTGCTGGGTGCTGTTGCATTAGAGGAGCTACAGGGATTTCCCATACATACACACACACACACTTAAAAGTAGTCATCACATGCTTATAGCCTATTAGATGGACTAGGCAGTGAATTGTCGACCTAAACAAAGCTTTTCACCTGTTCATTGCTGTCTGCTGCTGATGTTGCCCACTAAAAATGCAAAAAGCCAAGTCTGCATTTCCCATGCTGAAACACAAACCTCTAATGAATTCATTTTGAGTAGTGCCTCAAAGACCAGACAGAGATAATAGTAGGATGCATTGCTTTAAATAACTTGCCAAAATCCTCTTGGGAGACAAAATACCATACATTTGTAGAGGGGGTCCCATCTGTCTGAATTTCTAATTTGTTATTTTTAAGCTAAGACAGCTCAGATGGGGCTGAGCTGAGAATGCATATCCTGAAGCTGGGTTTCAGAAGTTTTCTTCACATCAGGATACCAGGATGGTACCTGCATAACAAAATTTCTAAGCTGCAGAGCTGCAACTCAGGCCCCAATCTCTCTTCTGCCTTCTTCAGATAAGGAGGGTCACCCAGACCAGATCCTAGAGACAGAGCACTCTGAACGAACCCTGCAGCAGCCCCTTGGTGCCAGGTACAACAGCAGGGGAGCTGCTGGTGGTGGGATACAATACTGAGCTTTCCAGACTGGCTCTGACAGTTGGTGCCCGCAGCCACCTTAGCACTCCATCATTCCCGATGGCCCTGGTACAGCCCAAAGAGACCCTGCAGCTACTACAGACCCAGCTCTGCTGGCCCAGGCGATCAACACCATGTTTTGTCTGTTTAAATCCCTTTGAAGGTTGTTTACAAATACTTCATGGTCCATGAGAGGTCCATGAGGGCCACTTTGAACAGGTGGTCTCCTCGGAGACAGTGAGTCCTACATTGCTTTAGTTGTAGAACTCTGCCCTACAGTTCCTATGCATGGAAGTAAGCCAAAGATTGCTACATTTTCCAAATAAAGCCTCTGTGGAGGCTGCATCACCCTCTGATGTTCTAAAGCTTCCAGTGGACCACACTAGACATGGGAAGTGAGAAGCAGCATTTAAGCCCAATCTCTCATCAAGAAGTAGAATGTCATCTGTGATGGGGTTAGCATCTTCTAGGTTCAAAAATCACGCATCTGTCAGAATCTTTTTGGCTCCTATTACAACATATGCTGCCTAAAAATAACTGCTAGTTTCCTGTTGTTTCAGTTTGCTCTGCTTCCCTGGCAGCATTTTGCAGAATTTCATTGTTTTCTCAAGACTGTCAATCATTTTCCCCTGTTGTTTGTGGGGGTTTTCACACACCACACAGAAGAGAAAAGGAAAATGTGATTAGAATTCTCTTAAAGCAGCCAGGGGCAGGGGCATGTGTAGAACGTCTCTAAAGTGATAGCATTTCAAATTTAGTATCCCCATTCAGCTGTAGGAGACAGTCTTTTTCTGTAACAAAAGATAAGAGCACAAGCTCTCAGACCATCACTGTCTGGCAATTGTACAAGTTTGTCTGTATTGACTACATGATGCATGACACATTGATTAATGAGCATAAGTAGTCAGTGAATAATATAACCGTGGCTCAGTAGTTACATTTTTAGAAACACAAGGTTAGGTAATGTTATTCTTTTTAGGATGGGAAAAAAAGGACATGTAGTTGTTGAGACAAAGAACTTTGGGTGTTTGTTTCTCTGAGTAATCAGTACTTAGCTCTACTCATTCATTACAGATCCTCAGATGTATTTATGCTGGTTTAATCAATTGTGGGCTTTGGTCTCCAAAGGTAAGATCTGCCCCACCCCCGAAAGGAGGGCATCTACTTTCAATTCTTTGCTCCCAGCAGCTCAAGGTGCTCCTCTAGACACCCATCTAATCCAACTAGCTGCACTGGAGAGCAAGGCCGCAGGAAGCTACATAGCATTTGGCTGTGAGCTGTTATGGAGAAATGGCCTCCTAACACTCCTTGGTGTTAACGTTTGTCACCATTTACAGAAAAGCCTGCCTCAAGATAGAGACTGTCCAGTCCATGTAGAGCTTCCTTCTACGTGGGGATGGAGCTCAGAGCATTTTCTGTGATCTATCTGTGAGCAGAATTGTTTCTTAACACAGACAGTTTCCTTCAACGTACTCATAAGCAAGTGCCATCTGCATCACGTGTTTGCAGTTCGACATAAGCCAGGGGAAAGCAACAGGAACGAGAAGGAAAGAGCACGGTGATACTTTCACCAAACAGGGACATCTTACCAGCTTGATTCCCCTTGCGGTTAGCAAACCAGAGAAGGGTTAGGAGGAGGAGCTCTTAAAGCCAGGTACGGTTAACCCCAAAGAGCTGACCAGAAGATGGCGTAAGAGGAACAGTTTTCAAGAGCATCCCCAGCAGTGGGCTGCTCACTGAGCCAGAGCGGGCCAGTCTCCAGCCAGCCAGCATCTCCTTCGGGGCTGAACGTCGCCTCGAGAGCATCGAGGTGCCCCTTCAACAGGAGACATGGGCAGAAGATGGATTTAGCTGGCTCATTAAAGGGGTATATTTGCCCTCCAAATCCAGTTTGCTCTGGAAATAAAACATTTTGGAAATCTGTGAGACACGAGCACAAAAAGGAGATAAGGTCTGAAAACTCTTTTTGGGGAAAAAGGAGGAAAATAATTCTTAATATTCTTAAACACCATGGTTGGTTCGCAAAAGGCTGTGCAAACACTATGATCTCTGTCAGGTGTCTCCACACAAGAAGTCAGTGACCATCAGGTAAACCTCCTGATTTAAATCACAGCAGCTCTATGGGTCAGATTTGACCCAGAGGAGACCAAAAATCCGGGTCTTCAAAGATAATTCCATGCTTCTTGTCTTCCCCTACCAAGCTGATGTGTTAGTTCAAGTAATACATCTTGAATTAAACTGAACTATGTTACTTATGTGGACCAGGGAATTGTGTATGATAGCCACACAGAGCTGTGGGAATAGTTTTACCATCTGAGTGCAGCACACGACACAGTCTAATGTGCAGATTCCAGTGCAGATTCACTGGCAACGGTTACAACTTCATGTTGTTAAAGGAAAATATGCTCACATTAATGTGCCAACACCAATCTATTCTATTTGTTAAATTGCCACTTTTTCACAGGGGAAAACTCTTAGTTTGGAGAAGCAGCAACACTCAGTTATTATCCATAACTTCTTCTCCCTTTTAGTATTCTATTTATTTCACTTTTCCCAAACCATTTTCAAATAAGAATCCTAAAAACTGTTCAAATCTGTCCTGACTGACCCTATGTCCCTATCTTTTATGTGCTAGTTCATTAAATGCTTAAAATAACAAGGGCTTTATATGAATACTCCACATTATCTGCTAAAATGGGATCTTAAATATCACCTGCTTCAGTTAATTACTCAACCTCCAGTGGCACTTCTACTCCTTCCGTGCCCTTTCTCCATCCACAGAGATCCCAATGGTCTCAGTCAGTCACAGTCCAGACCCCTGTACTCACTATTACATGAATGCTGGGGGCCACACCAGTGAAAGGGTGCCCAGCTTCAATGGAGGAACAAGTCCAACAAACACTCGAAGCTTCCTCCTCTGCATTGGCTGCACTGGATCATTCTCAAGCCATCTGACACTTTGGGATGATGCTTCCTGATTGCATGTCCTGGAAAGCCCTGCTCTAACTCTGCAAGGGTGGTAGCTCTGGGTCTCTTGGAAGCTAGGCAGAGCTGCTTATCTACACAAGGAGATTATATGACAAGTAAGGCAGCGTTACAGACTGTATTTTCTCCTGTACATCAGATGCTGGCATTGGTACCTGGGTTCCATCTGTCACACTCATAATCAAGCCAACTGCTTGGCAGACTGCTACAATGCCCTTCGTATTTAGTTGATATTAACCTTTTACATTACTGATATAGCCATCAGTTGATTAGTGCTGCTTTTGCAGAACGTGGGAAGAGATGTTTGGAAAATACCCTGCCGGTGACCTAACTACGTACCACTCCAAGTGTTTTTTGACATTACTACCTTACATAAAGAGTCTGCAAATATCCCTGTCTTTCTTCATGAGGAAACTCTTGTAACAGATGTGTTTTTGTAGCACAGGACCCCTAAATGGCAAAGATGAGGTAAGACAATCATTCTAAAGACTTCCCAGTCACACACCAGCAGTTAACAAACAACCTCTCTGAACACACAAGGTAGGTAACCCAGTGGGAGAAAAATCAGCTGTCAGCTACAGAGGAAGAACAAAGGCTAAGAAGACTGAAAGCAGTCTCCAGGGAGGCTCAAAACTTCATCCATATCACCAGGAACATGAGCACCTTTAAAACACAGGCACAGAGTCTCCCACCAGCCCACCACAGTCAACTTGTGGTTCTTGGCTAGTTCTTAGTCATGAGATTTCCCCCTGCCCCTGACTACGATTTTGCTGCTCTGTGGTTAATACTAACACTCCATAGCTCTGTTGGCCACCAGCCATTTCCAATGCCATCCCCTCCTAG
Organism: Loriculus beryllinus; assembly: GCA_039877255.1. Lineage (NCBI taxonomy): Eukaryota > Metazoa > Chordata > Aves > Psittaciformes > Psittacidae > Loriculus > Loriculus beryllinus. Next base: position 16,544 of record JBCJKH010060780.1, read on the forward strand.
CACTCCCCCCCACTAAACCTTGCAAGTACTGTGAGGCAGAGGTGGGAGATAATCCTGCACAGTCTCTGTGGGGTTCTTCTATTGTCTGCATAGAAAAGGCAGGAGGGACAGAGTTCCATGGTTTGCAAGGCTCACTAAAGCATGCAGTGTGCCTCAGGGAGACAGCTGGCTTTGTCTCCACCAATTTTTGCCCTTTGACAGCTCCCCTCCTGTAAGTCACATAGAGAAACAGTTGGCTGGGAGGCAGCTATGAATATTTGACAAAGGGAGCAAACACCAAGCCAGGCTGAATAGCACCTGACCTAAGAAGTTCAGAAACACCAAAGTACAAATGCACCTTCCAGCAGAGCAAACAAGTGCCAGCGACCTGAGAACTAATACAATATATTGATGCTGCAGTTAAAGTTCTCTAGGGTAGCAGGTAGCCTCTTTGGCTGGTTTGAATGGGAAAGCAATTGTTTTCCTGAGAAACAGCAGAAGATTTCAACTGTCTATTCCCTGTACAGCACCTCTTGGCCACATGAGTGCACCCTTGCAACTTGCACTGGGTACATCCCCTCTTCCTGCAGCATGAAGGTAACTTCTTAAAATCAAAGGTTTCTTGTGCCAACTGTCTTTATCACAGCCTTTGAGGAGTTCTTATTTGCAAATGCTTAATATGATGTTAAATCTGGTTTATAGCACCCCAAATCAACATGGTGGTAACAAAATGCCTTTTAATAACTAGGTTTCAGATAGGTATCGTGTCTTAGTACACTAACAAAACACTGCTGAGTATCTAGAAAAACCATCTCCAAAGCAATACTGTAATTCTTTCTGGCCAACATTCGTTGCCTTCCTTACCATAGTACCCTTTCCCTATCATGCTAAGAAAAAAGGAAAAACCATCCTAGCAGTTTAACTCACAGTTCCTTACCAGGTGCTGGCTATGTCTTAGCAGTGTAAAAAAAGTTACTTGGTAAACTAATCATCTCAGCAGCTGATCTCAAAGCATGTCTCTAGGGGTAAGGACCTGGGTGAACATACATAACACAGTGTCTGTGTTGATATTATGCAAACTTTTATACAACCAAGACTTCAGCCCTTGTGTGTAGCCTGGGAAAAGAGAAAGCTGATGGAAAGAGAAAACTCCTCAGGTTCCCCTTTCTCAAATAAGATGTTCCATTCTTTTTGTGGATTTTGCCTTTCCCAGCTGTGCTTGTTCACTACTGCTCTTGCTCTGCATAGCTGGGTAGAAAGTCAGGAACCTAAAGAAAATGATGATCCAAGTGTTTCCTACTGCAGTCAAAGAGCACTCTTGCTGTGACCCTATCACTTACAAGGAGCAGCGTGGCTAATCCCCAGACACGCTGTTTTACTGCCACAAGCATCTTTCTGGAACTTTAATGCTGCCTTCTCAGAAACCACTCCCTCTGGGAATGATTTTGTATTTTACAGAAGAAGGCACATCACCGCTGGTATTTCCACATTTTCTCAATCACTGCTACCCTTGAAAGAAGCCAGTATAAAGCCCCTGCAATCGCATCTAAGACACAAAGGATCTAAAGATGATAAGTTTTCATGGGCTGACAAATGCTTGTCCTGTTCTGATTTACAGCCACACTGCACTGTTAGACTATTTGTAAGGTCTGACTGCCCGATGCTTTGGGAGGCTGTCTGGTGTAGAAAATTTGCTGAAGAGACAGGGACCTGGACAGCCAGATCAATTCCTCAGCTTTGCCACAGGCCATGTATGTGTTGTGTGGACAGCAGCAGGCTGGTGAGGCCCAAGAAGTACTAACAGAAGGACATGTCAAGGGCAGAAATTATGATGAGTAAGATTGCTTATCTTGACGTCTAAAAGCAAATGAGTGTGCACATCGCAGTCATTAAATTCACTTGAGAAGAGGCAGACAACTAACGTGGCACACACTGCTGCAGATAGTGCAGCGCTGAGATGATCTAACTAATTAAAACTGGAGGATGATCCATGGAACAATCCAGTTTCCCCAGTTACCTCAAGGGATTTTTTTCCAACTTCTTAAAAATGGAGGAAGGACAATTTCTTGCAAAGGAAAGAAGAATTAAACAGGGAGATAACTTATCAATGCCTTTGGTTAAGTGGGTATGTATCAGAGAAAAACACTAATTGTGATGAGGGGTGCTTATAAATATGGAGCACTCTGGGATGTGAACACAGGGACATGCTGTTGCTATGAAGTGGTGGGATTGCTACTGGCAAGCAGACAATCAACAGCTTCTGCATGAAAAAGGAAAACACGGCAACAGAGAACAGCACTTCCAAAAAAACACTAAAAAGCCAAACAAAACTGGTTGGTTGCAGAGGCCAGTACTGGGAAATACAAACAAGAGCCTGATCCCTAAACAGATATAAGTATGTCCCAAACCTCGATGCAAGGAGCTTATTAGTAATAGCCCTAGGCAGGCAAGGACTAGTCTGTCACCAGAGAAAACAGTTGGACCTGAACATAAGGCTGGCCTGAGACAGAGCAGACAGCAGGGCAGCAAGTCTTAGACAGGCCAGGGGGGGCCTGACTGCAGCAGGTTTAACCAAGTTCTGAACTGAACATCTCAGTTCAAAAACTATGAAACTCTGACCATCTACTCATCCATCAGCTGCCATTCCCCATCTGTCATACAGACAAATCAGCCAGTGGAGGATCATGAGGTGATGGATGTTTGCAGTATTCTCATTAGCACAAGGAAGATGTCATGCACTCAGCAATGCAGACAGAGCTGCTATAGCTGTACCTGCCAAGTATTGTTACTGGACTTGTAGGAATTTTCTTTTCCTTTCAAAGCTTTCTGTACAAGAACAAAATATCAGAGACCCTCCCACCACGGGTTCATTAAGTGCAGCCCTAAGATGTGTTCATACTCTTTGTTCCAGGAATGTTGCTTGATGTCTGGCCTTTTCCACACTTACCTGATTACTTTTTTTCTTCCCTTGCTTGGGTTTATTCAGTCCCTGTTCTTCTTCCTTCTCTCTTTCTCCATTCTTTTTTCTCCTGCCCTGTCCCACCATTCTCTTCTACAGTCTTAACTGTGGTACTATCATAAAAGGAGATACATTGGTTAACATTCATACCATGTATGTTAATGGCTCCAAAGTCATTAATATAACCAAGTCTAACCTCATCACACAGTGCTGTGCACTGCCTGCCCAGCAGAAACATACTCCAAAATACTGCTTTTGTATTACACAGTAAAAGAACAGGCTATGCCTCATATTTGGTGCCTTTTGCAGTTTTAGTGTTTACTGCAGAATAAACCCTGAGAGTAACTTATTTACACTGCAACTTTAATAATCTAGAAAAATGCCAAAGCACCTATAGCAGACATAAAGTTTCCTGGGCTCTTGCACACAAGGGAGCCCTTGGTGCCTGATGGCTCTGATAGACAGGTCTGGAGAACTTCATGTCAGCTGTCAGCTTCCTGCTTCCCTGGTTTCTAGGAAGACAAATAACTGGTGGATCCAGGTCCTTCATTACCAAACAACAAAGAAGGACAGAATCCCCTTTGCCCAGGTTACCTCTACCAGTAATTAGTGATGGTATCTTTTATATGCTGGTGGATAAAGAATGACCAGGCAGCAGCACTGGTCATTCAAACACTGGCTGTGTTTTTTCTTGCAGTCCAGGTTTAAGACTGCCCATTCCTCCTCTGGCCCTTACAGCAAACGGTTAAAGCAGGCAGCAAGCAGTGAGTCATACCACTAACAGCAGAAGAATTGTATTCATTATTTACCAGTCTCCGGGGTCTCTCTGCTGCTTGGAGGCAGCCTACATCCCCTATCAATCATTTAACACGTTCCAGTTCAGTGCACTTACATACCGCTCAGAGCATGGATCTCGTCCCTATGAATCACTCACTTAGTGCTCTTTTTGTGCAGCCTCCCCCGAAGTGTCATGCACCTTCCCCAGCCTCACAACTTCCTGGCAATGGTTCAGCTATTTTTGATTTTAAAAATTAATCAAGTATTCACAAAAGGTGCCAGACTGCCAGCACTCAAAAACTGCAGCCTGATGTTTGCCCACAGAGCAGGTACTGCCCAAGCAGCAGGGGATTGTGTTGCATGTCACTGACCTGATGATCCATCTCAGCCCTTCTTACAAGGGGCACTCTTTAGAGAGCAGACAGTTACACTTACAAACAAATTAATTTCTCACCTTCTAGCTGAGAACATGCCAGGTCCAACCATACAGAATTGGACTAAATATCCCTCCAGTCCTAGTATGCTGCCTCTCACAGTGACCAAGCTACATTCACAGGGAAGACAGCAAGAGAGAAAAGTACAAGCCCCAAATACCCTTCTACTGATCACAGCTCAGAGACTTCCTAGTTTTGAGGTATTTAGTGCTGCCGTCCTGAGTTCAGCAGTAGCAGTCATTTTTCACCTTCTTAGTAGCTGGTGCAGTGCTGTGTTTTTGACTTTCATCCTGGGAACAGCGCTGATAACACTGATGTTTTTAGTTACTGCTCAAATGTTTAGTCTGACCAAGGACTTTCTGAGCCTCATGCTCTGCCAGGGAGGAGAGGAAGCCGGGAGGAAGGGAAGCTGGGAGGAAGCAGAGGCAGGACACCTGACCCAAACTAACCAGAGGTATTCCATACCACAGCACATCATGCCCAGTATATAAATGGCAGAGTTACCCCAAAGGGCTAGATCGCTGCTTGGGTTGGGCTGGGTATCAGTCGGTGGGTGGTGAGCGGTTGTATTCTCTCTCCTTGTTATTTCCATTATTATTACTGGTGTTAGCAGTAGTGGTTAAAGACCAACAAGTGTTACTACTGGTGCCAATTCTCTATCCAAATATTTTGAAGATTTCTTGGGATTCTGATCTATATCTTTTGGAATACAATATGGAAAGATGATTTTTTTTCTAAGAGCTCTGGCATACTTCTCTACACTACCAATCATGGCAGGAACTTTCCATTGTCTCCCAAACTTTTTCACAACTTATTTATTTGCAGCTATTCTTAAGTCAATGCATTCCTCATGATTACACAGGAGACAGACTGGTAAATACACTGTGTGAAGTAATCACTTGCAGTAACTCTGCTCTTAATGTAACATGACAGCTCTTCGCTCAGAGTCTTTTCAGTAGAAACCCTGGTATTTAGAACTGTTATTTTTATTTTTATTTTGAGCTTATACAGTAAGAGATTAACACTGAATTGTCCTCAGGCAAAATGAACACAAAGCCTATGTGCAATTGTAGTATATAAAACTCTGTGTGGCTCTGCTTTCTTCTGTGTGAACTGGGAATGACACCTACCTGGCCAATGAAGCCCAGCTTGGGCAAGACCAACCCTCTCATGATTTTACCCAACTTTTAAGTTATAAATATCCAGAGTACTCAGATAGCATCTTTGATACAGTATTCATGAGACACCAGTCAAGGAGTGTAAAATAGAATAGGCTCAGATTTAAGGCAGCTGTCAGACTGTTTGCTTGACATGACAATAACTAGTGAGAAGCACTTTCCACATGCAGGTACTTTCTAGGAGTACCCAAATCACGTTTCAGCTATAGATGAAATGGCATGTCACACACGCCAGCACAGAGAAGACAAATCCTTACTGCGGATCAGACCAGCCTGGTCTGGATTCTGTCTTTTCAGTCAGGAGGAGGCAATAAAACCTCAGTTCTTCCCTTTTCCTTCCCCTCAGTAAACCACATTTACTCTCAGCATGAAAAGCCAACATACCATATGTTCTTCAGTGCTGTTAGCTGGGCTCATTATTCATACACATCAACTGTCTGTGGATATTCTTGCATGAAGAAAACACAGGAATACAATTTCCTTGAAGAAGCTCCTTGAAATTCTAACTTAGACTGTCACCTGTATCTAAATCTGAACTCCTGTATCTAAATCTGACTCAAGTTTACATGCAGGACACAGATGAAAGAGGAACATCATACCCATGCTACAGATGTAAGGTAAAGTGTGGCAAAGTCAGGGGCTGCTTCCAGTGTCCTGGTTCTCAGTCAGACTTTGGTATAACTGCCACTTTTTAAATGACAGACCCAGAAAGCCTTACTGACTTGGATCCAAAAATATACCACCTTGCTCTATATGAAAAAATACAACTTATGACCTATGTATGTTCTTCCATTATGTAGAAGTGCATACATAGATATCTTTTATACAGCAAAAAGGGGAGGAGGGCATTATGCCACATGAGGCTGAAACTGAGCTGCAGCTGCAGTTTGGTGAATGAGCTTCATATTATCTCCAGGAAAATCCACACTGCACTTTCATTTCACATCATTTCTTCAGGGTAAGAACAGAGTGACAATACTCATTATCATCATTGCACTGATTCACAGCTCTTTCCATGCACCTGCCTGCTCTCACAGGACTGCTCTGAATCAGACACTGTTCATTTTTACAGAGTTTCTGAACAGGGCACAGGAACCTCCTTTGCTGCTGGGTCAGGATTGATTTCACAGGGTATGTTCTTCCTGCAGATCACAGTGTAGTGTTCTCAGCCAGCTTCTCATAAGCTAGCTTTGGTGCCCACAGCAGTGCAGAACACTATCTACCTGAGTGATACAGGGGTAACCAATGTAGAGGGGGA
>JBCJKH010060784.1:3515-24798 GCA_039877255.1 Loriculus beryllinus
AACCTGGCTCACGGGAAGCCTTAGTAACTTCCCATGTCTTGGCTCAACTCCCCCAGTGATGCTCCCCAATAGCTCATCTAACTCTGACTCATGAAGAGTATAATGTCCATTCTTTCAGTACCTGACACAGAAGGGTTTCTGGTTCTTCTCCTTGCTCTGGATGCTGCTGTCGCCTGTGCTGCAGAGAAAAGTGGGCAATATCCACTGAAGGGAGTAGCCCAAAGGGGAGATCAATCTCATTGGAGCACAAGTGCTGGCCCTGACAGTGATCCTGTACTACCTCCACCAGGGTCTAGCAGCAGAAGCATCCTTCTCCAGCAGTGGCTGGTAATGAGCCTCTGCAAATGAACTGGAAGAGGAGTTTCTCCTCCATTGAATGTTTCTGACAGTTGATGTTGCACAGGAAGCTGTCCTATGCCCTTGCCTTCTTTTCCCTTCCTCAGGAGAGAGAGTATGGGCATGAGTGTGATTCCTTAATGCTGAGCACCAATGCCTATCCCACATTCACCTTCAGGGTATGTATGTTATGTACTAACAGTGACAGATTGGTAAGCAGCTACAGTGTGCACTGGGCTTGTGTTTGTTCTTGGGATGGTGGTACTGGGAAAAACATGGTACCTCCACACCATCATCCCACAGGGTCTTGGCTTCTACCTCTATCATGCAGCAGCCTGAGACTTCTCTACTGCATTTCAAGCAGAGTTTCCAGAGGGGTGCTGGTGCCTGGAGAGCAGCTGGTTTTCTGTCCTCCTGGTTTTCCTACTTTCTTTCTTTAGCTCTCCTTTCCTTCTGTTCTGTTCAGTGCTGCTGGCTTTCCAGCACATTATTAACTAGAACTTCACTCAAGTGATCACTCAACAGACTGCACTCACCACTGTCTGGCTTGTGGGGAGAGGAATGGGCAGACCAGCATAAGAAGCAAGCTTTTCATTGGGATGTATTGTTGCTGGCAGCCCATTCAGCCCTTCACAGGGAAGTAAAGGGGAATCTGGGAATCTTGATAAGTTCTTCACTGAAGTAAAATTCAACATCTGTAAGTTCTCATCAGTCACTTAGACAGCTCAGGTCAGGAGTCAAAGGCATCCAAGAGTCAAAGTGTGAGAAACCTGCATTGCTATTACCTGCAATTCATAAGCTTTCACTTGATTATGGAGTTGCTGGATTTCTTCCAGAATGGAGTCTCAGACTGGCATCCCTGAGCTAATTTTAGAACACCATATTAGATAAAAAAATATCACATCATCCTCTTCAGTCCCTTTCTGCTGCCTTCAAACTGATCAAGATAGACTTCTGCCCAGTATGGATATTTTAAGATAATTGTTTGTGCTTTTCCAATATAGCTTAGTTGAATTGACTGGGAATTTGGGGTAAATGTTGTACATCTAGAAAATGTTTTTAAGGCAGCATCTTGGCCATTCTTGGGCTGCATTATTTCCATACAGAAAAAAACAAGCCATTTGGGTGCCAAAAAGCAGCTAGCTGAATATTGAGACTACTCAGGGGGATTTCTTTGCCTTGTGAATTCATTCCCTCACTGGCACCAAGGTGCTGGGAGCCTGCCAGCTTCAGAGTTGCCACTGTTGTGCTCTGACAGATCACTTTAGTCGTGGCTGTTCTCCCATTTTTAGTGCAGGCTCCATTCTGCAAGGTCCTGACCTTTGGGTGTAGAGTTTGGTACCATTATATTTACACTGCAGGTTGCTTCCACAGCTCCTATGTTCTTCATACCACCACTTTACCCCTTTCTCCAGGGACTGAGAAGAAGCAGTGGTGTTCAGCTTAATTCCTGTCTATTGGGAGGCATAGCTTGGTGCTGCTCCCATGTGTCAGTCTCACCTGGTGAGGATGTTTCCAGCCTTGTAGCTGTGGGCCAGCTCTGCCAGTGACATCTTCCTCAGGAATCTTCTCCCTTCTCTTGAGCTGGACTTTTTTATTCTGAAGATGAAGTAGCTGGACACTGGGCAGTCTTCATCGGCTGGAAGGAGCTTGTAAATACTTCTCATTGCATTGCAGCCAGCACCCCATGCTTCCCAGCAGCTGTGCAGATGTCAAGAACTTTCTTAACGGAAGTACAGCCAGAACTGTGATGGGTGCTCTTAGTCAACTAAACTCATCCCCGTTGTTTCCACAGGGCCCTAGACAGTCCTGTATTCCTGAGATCTGTCACAATGTTCCTAAACTTGTCTCTTAACTTTGTATCCTTTCCCAGTAAGGTCACTTTTTATGCTGCCCTTAACACTAGTTAATGGGGATGTGCTTTGGTCACTTACACTGTATGTTACTTCTGGCAGAGGCTCGTTACTTTTCTTTTTATCCTTTATTTATTCCCACCTGGAGACCCTTCTGTAGAAATCTTTAGGATCCTGGTATCATCTCAGAGAAGTTATGTGTTTCCTGAAGCTGCTTTGAGGTGCAGAGGGCCTGGCTTTCACCCTGCACCTGCAGGCCATGTTGCATGTTTTTAGAAATCAGGAGCTGTGGATGATACAGGTCAAATCCTAGTTCCCTCTGGTGAATTTCTGGCAGAGTTCAGCCAAAATTTGGAAGCCTGTGGTTGCAGTAGCTGATTTTGTAAATAGTTTGTATAATAAATAAAATATTTTAAAAATGCTGCCTTCTCAGCTTGGTGTTCTTCTGGGGCTGTACAAAGGGAATCAGAGTGCTGCCTATGGGTGAGGGGACTCTCCAGGTCTTCAGGTGTTTTGCTGAGGTCTGAAGCATGAGGGAGAGGATGGTTCTCTACCTGCAGCCTCTCAGGATGTCTGACTGAATGCAGGGCTGCTGGGTTCAGAAGCTTCTGGGGACATGCAGGACTCTGGACTGGGGCTGTTAGGCTGTGGTGTGAGCTCTGCAGTAGGCTGGAGCAGCTGGTAATGCTGGAAAGTATTTTAAGGACTCTTATGTTTGTCATCTTACTGTGTATTACCTGACTGAGCTGCTTTATACTGTTTGTGCTTCGCATTGCTGTCAAGAAGGTTAGATGAAGCCAGGAGAAGAGGGGGGCATTTGAATCCTTTGCACCTATTTAAGTTATACAAAACACTTTCAGTATATTGGGTGAAACAGTGTACCTGTGGCTGTCCACTAACAAACAAGAGTCATTAATAAGTTGTCAGCTTGTTGCCTTCAGAGGCAGTGTCCAATTTCTGTGATTCTCTGAGCTTCCACTGTTCCCAGCTCTGACGAAAAGCATTCAGTTTATCACTGGATTTCCTTGGATGGATTGATTGATTTTTTTTTTTTAGCTTAAGTATTAAAATCAACTTTAAAATTTGAGAAAATTCTGCAACATGAGTCTGCCCATTAGCATCGCTGCCTCTAGAGAAAAGATTTAGCCCATCTTCAACCAGCATAGCATTGTCTGCCTGCATGTATTCCACCACACAACTAGGCAGATGTCCTTGCACATTATGAAACCAGCATCTAGCCTTGATTTTGGCTTTTAAACCATGAGCCCTAAATAAATAAAAAAGTGAGCAATGCATGTGAGTCTCAGGGATGGCCTCTGTAGCATTGTGCTGGATCATGGTATTATTTAGGGGCTCCTGTGGGGAAAAGAGCTGCCTTACGCTGGGTTTGGAAAAGACAGAAGTTAGATAAGGCAGGGGTGAGCATTAAAAAAAATCCAGAAACAGGTTTTGTTGCCCCCTGGAAATAGCAGAGGTTGTGAGTAAAGCTGCTGGAGTTGGGGCCAGGGCACTGAAAGGTGGGCAACTTTGCAAACATGTCATGAGCAAAATGATACAGCAAACCATGTGGACATGTCCTCACATGCCATAACCAGTATTACTCATGGGAAGGGGGCCAAGTTAAGGCTGGAGTTTTCAGAAACTCTAGCTGTTTGGGTGTGAAGGAAAGAGATCAGCATGCTGGATTGCTTTAGCATGAAGTAGGTTCTAAAGTTTCTGCTTCTCTTTGCAGGATGCATGATATCATCTGGCTGCCCATATTGTGCATCCTGATCACCAGTGTCTTGTGATGTCTTGGAGAGGGAGTGGGGACAGTGGCCTATTGCTGACTTCACAGCCTCTATTTATCATGGCATCTGGCATGGACTTAGGGCTGGGAGAGAAATCATGCCTGTATGCTTCATGCTGAAATCCTACATGCCCCAACTTGTGTCTCCAGCAACAGTGATGTCTTGGGATTCTTGATTCCACACGTGGCCACTTGATGTGGGATGTGTCAGGATGTGCTGCTTGGGAAACTGGATTTTTCTGCATTCAGCTTTTTGTTTGCCTCACTTGTAGAACTGCTGCAAAGGAATTTCTTCAGATACCTGAATGAGAAATTGTGGAAATGATGCTTGATTTGGGTAAGAGTTCTTGCTTTCATAGTGTTATGGCTGAGTTGAACCAAGCTGTAACTCCCAGTTCCCATAGAGAATGACTATGTTTTGCATAGTTTTGGCTGTTCTGCTACCATCGTGCGTCTGACTGACCTGGCACACGACAGCAGAAAGAGTTTGAACATGTGATTATGGGAACTATAAAAGGAAAACACTTACGGGAAACAGCAAAGTCCACCAGAACATCAGCCTGTCTTGGCATCAGCTGTATGATTTAGAATCTGAGACTTTAGAATCTTAAAGTCTTTCCTTGTTTGTTTTTGTTTTTATTTTATTTCATTGAATGCGTGAGAATCCCTAATCTCTGCTCTCCAGAGCATGAAACTTGATTGTAGGAGGGAGGTGTTACTGCATGAATGTGTTCATTTTTAGACATAATTTGCTATAACTTTTTTTGCAGTAAAACAAAACAGCTGTAGCTGAAGTTCACCCAAAATTCCTGATCAGTCTTTTCCAGCTACCCTTCTGCAGGGATGGCGTGCTACAAAGTGTGTTGAGGCATAGGCAATTGCACACAGGGTTGGAAGTGAGGCTGACAGCCAAGCCCCTTAGCCTGGGTATAAAGCTGCAGTGAATTCAGATGAAGGAAGCAGGGCTCTTGCACCATACGAGGGATGGAGAACTGGAATTGGCCTAAGGCTGCTCCAGGATGTTCTCTGAGGCACACGAAAGCCAGTGAGTTCAGATGGATCTTGGGGGAGTGACTGCAGTGGCCAAAACCAAATCCAATTCCCTCTAGAGGCAGTTCTCTGATCAGCTGCGAGAAGTGTGTTGGCCCATACCCACCCCTTCATTTTAGGATTTATGTTGACATAATTCTGAAGGCCTGTAAACTCATGCAGTTTTCTGAGTAATCTTTAGAAATCTCAGCTCTTAATAGAAGGAGCAGCTGTTTAGGGCTGTCTTGTGCTTCAGTAGCTGAAGTGTGAGGTTGCCTCTAGATGAGATAGTGCTGCTTGCGGCAAGGGGTGAAGAAACACAAGGAAATACAGTTCTCTGCAGTCCTCTTCGAGGATGATGAAACCAGCTCTGGGGGTTTCACATTTGTCTGGAGAAGTGGTTTGCTGTGTAGAGGCTAGCTCAGATTTGCAGAGGCCTTTATTACTGTTGTGGAACAGACTCAGGCTCCTACTGAGGGAAAACTGGCAGCCCTTTTCCTTGCTTGTGACTAGAGCCATTAGCAGCAGTATGCAGCCTTGCCTCGCCTAGGCCCTTTTATACAGGGAACAACACACAATAGACTGGTAGTGATTGTAGTCATTGCTGAAACTAAAAATTATAGTACAAAGATGTCATCTAGGTATCTTCTAGTAAGACACTGAACTACTGTCTTTGCACTGTGTCTCCTCACCCAATAAGAGCATCTTGCCAACTGTGATCTCTTAGGCTGATCAATGTTGCCTTGTTTCCTTCTGCTCGCTCCCTTCCTGTTCATCTTCTTTCCTTTCTCTCAGTCTCATTCCCATCCCAAAGAGCAGACAGTCTTTCTGTGTCTGGATGTTGTATAGCTCCTTGCACAATGAGGCCCTGTTTCAAGATGGAGGGGCTCTTAGTGTTACACAGTATTGCTATTAAAATTGAGGGCCTAGTTGTTGATAGCCATAAGGCTGTCAAGTTGGAGAGACTCAGCTAATGCTGGCTGTTCTGGTAATCATGGATCATAGAATGGTTTGGGTTAGAAGGGACCTTAAAGGGACCTCATCTAGTTCCAGCCCCCTGCCACAAGCAGGGACACCTTCCAGCAGACCAGGTTGTTCCAAGCACTGTCCAACCTGGCCTTGAACACTGCCAGGGATGGGGTATCCACAGCTTCTCAAAGCAACCTGTTCCACTGTTTAAAGCCATTCCTTCTTGTCCTATCACTACCTGTCCTCGTAAAAATCTTTCTTTGCAATGAATCTTTTCCTTTTTAGAAGACTTTCATGGCATCTGCCCTGGTGCCTAGGTCTGCCTTGCTCATAGACGGCTCCGTGCGACCCCTCAGTGCTGCCGGGCTCAGGGATGCTCAGGATGTAGGGCAGGCAGCAGTGCGGCAGCTCTGTTATGCCGGCGGAAGGTGGCTGCGGCTGGTTGGCCACGAGAGGGGGGCCTATAGTCGAGCTGATGAGGTTTAAGCATGGCTCTCTGGAAACCCTGCAGTTTGGGTCATTGATGTGAGGTTTCTTGTTTGTTTCGTTCAGCAGGCCCCGTTGTCTAGCAGACGAGTTGCCGGGCAGATTCCCTTCCTGTGCTTGTAATTCCCAAAGCAGAGCATACGAGAAGTGAGCATCTAGGGAGCATACGCTGGTTCCTCACAAATCCCTGTTGCACTGCTCCTGCTCACCCTTTTGTTTTCCAACAGGCAACACATTTAAAATGCATGAGAGGAAGTTGGATTTACAAATGTATGATTAACCTGCAGCACTCTTTCTCGGGAGACTGAGGACAAATAGCTTAGTTAGAATAATGTGCTTTAATATGAACAAACAACAGCATTAACACTAACCACATTACATGTGTTCCCTCAGGCTTTGAGCCACAGATTAGTCATCGGTCTGTGAGGGGAGAGAGAGTTTTAAAGCATGGACCAAGAAAGCAGACTTGAGTTGATGTGCAGAGGGAACTGATGTTCTACCTTTAATGCTTATTATAACAAAATGGACTCCTTTTATTAACTGCAGACACCACTGGCCTTCTCTTAGATCCTGGAGGGATGGAAATTGGCATGAATTTGGATGAGTTGCAGTAGGTGACTGGAGCAGTGCAGCGGTTCCAGGGACAGGAAGGCAAAAGGACTATGTTGCCACCCTTAGGGGTCAATTGTCCTGAAGTGGTCCCTGCACAGGTGGTGCCTGCCTTGGACGCTGTCTTCATCAGGTTGTTTTTGAGTAGAGGTGGCAGTTGGCAGTGTCGGTAGCCTATTTGAAGTGTCTTTGAAAGATGCCCTGGGAATGTCTTTCTAGGAGTTGGCTTTACTGTCCTTCAGCCCCTCTGGTTCCTATTCCTGAGCAGGGCAGAGCTACGATTTAAGTGCAAAGTGGCAGCGTTTCAGAGGAGCCACATACCAAACACATTAGTGAGGTGTAATGCACTTGGTGCTGCTGAGCCAGCTCAGGCCTCAGACTCTGACCTTGACAAATCTGCTCCCCAGCAGTGTAGGGAGCGGAGGGGAAGGCATCAGGTCAGACACCAACAGCAAAGGGGAGGAAGGTGGTGAAGAGTTGTGGGGCTACTGGTGGTGGACCCAAAAGGCATCTTTAGATTCTAGTGCAGAAATGCTCATGGATCAGAAGGCATTTCTCAGAAGGACTCCCGCTTCTGAAGTGCTTGGTTCCATGCTGGAGTTTTAGGGTTGTGTGATGAGGTTGTCTATGGAGACAGATAGAGGATCAGAGTCTAACAAGAGTTTGTAGTGCTGAAGTAGAAGTTTGAAAAGGCTGAAGGGTGCTGAGGAAACACACAGCTCCTCCTGATCCCTTTGTCTTGTTGAACAAGGTCAAAGTGACAGGCAGCACAGATTGAAAGGCAACGGGCACGTGGCTAATCAAAGCTGTCTGCTCTGCAGATGGACTGAGGAAAGCAAGAAGAGCTTTTCTCCTTGTCCTCCTAAGGGTACATAAGAGTGTGTCATGGATGTGAATAACGAAAACATCCATGGTTAAATAAGATTTAAAGCAAACAAACCTTCCTGCTTCAGGGCCAAAGCCTGCCTCTGACAAAGTTAGAAGGGAGCTTGTTGCTTCTCTAGAAGCTAGCCACTGTCCTGTGCAGGATGCTGACCTGGAGGAGTGTTTGGCAGCTGGCGGCCCTAGGCAGGAAGAGGAATGCTGAATCTGCTTTAATCCTGTCATAGATGTCATCCTAATTAGGGCTGAGCTAATTTAATACTAGAATAGGAAACAGACAGGTCCTTCACAGAACTGGCTGTTAACAGCTTTTCTAGAAGCCCTCTCCCACTTAGGAGAGGGCCATCCTCAGCATCCTGCTGTGCCTGTAAGAGGTGCACAGAGAAGGGGATCTCCCTGGTGCCTAGTGCAGCACCTACCACGTTCCCCATGGGTGTACCACTGGGTATAGAGCCCTGCCAAATATGGGAGAAATCTTTCATGTGCTTCCAGAACTTCTAGGTGTCTGCTATTAGCCAAATTTTGGTAGTGTTGTTTTGTTCCCTGGATAGCTTATTTCCTTTGTACTCTGAGCTGCTGGATGGATGTGAGGTGATGACAAAGCCTGAGCCTGGAAGGGTGCTGTGTTGTAGTGCTGGGTCAGGGAGCCCCATATCTGTGTTCTTACATGTCCTAGAGCTGGCAGGCTCATGGCAGCGAGTGTGTGCTGCTCTGCCCTGCCCTGCCCTGCCAACATCTGCCCCATGCCCTTTCAAACATGAACTTTGCTTGTAGATACAAGAGCACCTTTTTCCCTTCTGTGGCCTCAGCATAGCACAGGCTCAGAGGAGGAAGAGAAGGGTTATATCCTGAAGCCCACCTTTGGTGAGCCCCATGGAGAGGTGGATTCAGCTGTGGTTTCTTTTCTGCCTTCTAACCTTCACCCCTCTCCCTGCATCTCATCCCCTGCCCTGTTCTCTTCCACTATCACTCAGTTTGCCCATGTGGCAGTGGAAAAGACGAAATGCTCTGGTGCACCCTGGCTTGGCCTTTTCACTTCATTAGAAACCTTCATAGGGAGAGCTCCCTCCTCAGTTTTCTCTGGCTGCCTTTTGCCTTTCTAATCAGTCACGGTAATTTACCCTGGCACTGTTTGGCAGAGGCCGTACCTTGGCATCATGAGCAGCCAGGGTCAGCTGTCAGCCTCCGAGCCATGAGCCTAATGCAACAGAACAGATGTAGGTATTTTTTCCAAGTTTTCCCTGGGCAGCAGGATTAAAGTATCTGTTCTCAGCTGGGGTCCCCAGTATAGTCACTTCCCTCTGTGTTACACAACACCCTATTAAGAAGAACAGTACAAACATGTTCATTGGGATCCCTTCCCCCAGCCCTGGAAGGCCAAGGAACAAAGGCAACGGAGGTTTCCAAAACCTGAAGAGCTTATTTGGTCTTGAAGCTCTGGGATACTCCCGCCTGGGTTTTCCCCGGTGAAAGGACCCTGCCACTCTCCGCTGTTCTCCATCCTTGTGGTGTCAGGGTAAGAGGGAACATGAAGGGGAGGTGGATAAAAGAGCAGTGGGGTCATGTTCTTACATCCTTCTGGCTGTGTGCAAACCCGACTGAGTACCAATGGGGAGAAACCATGTATGCAAACATGCAAACAAAAGGAAGTGAGGAGCCACCCCATGGGGTGTCTTGGTGCCATGAAGGGAGACAGATGTGGTTAAGGTGCAGTCCGTGGCTCAGACAAACTGTCTTGCTTGAATTCAAAGGAGTTATGCCCTTAGAAGGCCCTGGTGTCTTGTAATGGCCACAGAGCTACTGGGGGAGCTTGCTGGAAACGAGGAGGCAGCATTGTCCATTCAGGTGATACTGGAGCAGCTGGCTGCAGCAGGGGACTGAGGGCTTCCCCATTACACCAAAGGAGCAGTCAGGTCCATGTGAATACACATAAGGACCTGCTGCTTCTGTGCTTTAGTGACAAAAGACCGTAAATGAGCAAGGGAGTTAATTAGGTGTGCAGCAGTCCAGGCTGGAGGCCTGCAGGGCTGAGAAGTCTGGAGCTGTTTCAAAGGTACAGGGGGAGGAAGAGGCCCCAGAGCTCTGTGAAGCAAAGGTGCTGCTGGTTCTCCCCCTCAGGGAGCACTGTGAAAACCCTCTCTGACCAGAAGGATGGTCCCAGGAGGGGGAGAGACCAGCTCCTGGCAGCATCTGTTTGTTCAGGCATCTGATGAAGGACTTCAGCAGCTTGTTAATTCTCTCCTTTGTCCAGCTGCAGACCCTTGGTCATTGCATGCAAGCCTCCAGCGCGGCGTGTGGAGTTGTGAGCCAGCTCCTGCGGCCCTGGTACTCTTTGTGTGCTGGATGATCCATGAGCCGTCAGCAGGGCTGAGGGGCATGTTGCAGCTGTCTAGCTATCTCTAGCAAAATGCTTGCAGCAGGTCCTTTCCATCTGCTCTGGCCCAAGAGTGACCCTTGCAAACCTCCTCTCCCTTGCAGTCGCCTCAGCAGATGGTGGGAAGAGGATGGGAAAATCTCCAAAGCTGTAGCAATAGAAACTCCATGGTACCTCTCACTCCAGCACCCAAAGGTACTGGGTTCTTCCACTGCCACACTGACTCTAAGCCTTGGCTTCCATGTCTCTGCTCCCATCCCTTGGAGCACCTCCTGCTCCCTTCCCTGGCCCTTGGTGGAGGCTCTGGATGGCATCCAGTTGGAGGAAAGCCTGCCCAGCCCTGCAAGCAAAGTAGGAAGGGGCACTTGTGTTACGAGGGGAGCTCAGAGCACAGCAAGAGCTGAGGAACACTTGTGCTCTAGATGTTGTGCTGTTGGGGTGTCGGGGCCTATGAGTTTGGGGGTGGGAGGATGTGTGTTGTGGTGAATCACTGCAAACCACTTCTGGGCTCTCTTGACTCCACCTCCACTTGCACCGTGGGTGCATAAAGTCTGCTGTGGGAAGGGGGCAGAGGGGTCTTTCACTCACCTGTAACTTTACCAGACTTCAGGAATTTGGCCGCTTGGCCCACACTGCAGTAAGTTTCAGCTCAGCAAGGGTGGTTGGGATAGCTGAGCTGTGCATCGCCTGCAAGGCTGTACCAGCTGCTCTGGAGTCAGGACTCAAACCGTGACCAGACTTGGTTCCTGTTCCAGACATTTCCTTCACCTCATTTGTTAGCAGCTTCATATGCAGATTTGGTGGCCGGTATGCAGAGGCCTGGCTGGCTTGTAGGGCTCCTGTCCAGCTGCCCTCATTCAAGCCTCCGACCCGGCAGGCATGCTTGGATGCAAGCACTGCAAAAGTCTCGGAGGGAATGTGTGAGGTATCCAGGTTATTTCACTGTCACCCTTCCCCTTCAGGAGACAGCAGTGGTTGACTTGGGCAAAGGACAGACACAAGCAAAGCAGATGGGTCCAAGTACAACACAGATGTGCAAGGTTTGCCTGGCAGAGGTGGTTCACTCTGTCTTGCATTAGGTGTGATGCAGGTGGCTTATGAGAGATGACCCTGCCTCCTGCAAAATATCTTGTGCAGGCAGTGTGGGCAAAGAGCAAGAAGCAGCCTGAAATGAAATAGAAGGATGGTGGAGAGAGGCTTGGAAAGGTCGCCAGGCCTGCAAATGCAAAGATGTCTAGGGGCCATGTAGAGGGGCTCCACTGTAGTGTTTGGTACTATGCCCAGCCTGAAGCTGTAGCACCATTTAGTAGGCTGGACCAGCCTTGGCCTCGGTCGTGTTTGGCTAGATGGAAGCAGTTGTCATCATGTCCCAAGTACAGTATCATTGTCACTCTTTAATTCCTCCAATGAGGTGTTGTGAACAGATATACATGTGTTATAGCTGTACTTTGGATTCAGATTGCCTCGTGGGACAGGCAGCGATAAGTGTTAAGAGGTGTTTAGATCCCAAACTGTTGTGTTTCTGAACTGGTTTCTATCAAGAGCAGAAGACAGGAGGCTAGGGAAGAGACCGCTTTCCCTGCCAGAAGCATCCTGCTGGCCTGGGGAGGGACTGAGCTGCTGATGCCCTCCCTGCAGCTGGGGTTAATGAGCAGGCTAAGGTTATTGGGGGTGTTACCTTACAACTGCTAATTTGATTTGCCCTTGTTCAGTGCCTGCCCCTGGGACTTCCCCTGGCAGCTGCAGGGGCAGGTCTGGGTCTGTGGAGGCAGGTCCCTTGTGGAAAGCGGCTGCTGTGATTAATGGTCAGTGATGAATGAGAGGAAAAGGGATAGGAGGAGCAAGCTGCCAAGGCTTTAACTCTGGTGGATGCAGAGGTGCAGTCTGGTTCAGATCTGCTGGCAGGTGGGGAAGTGTCCTTGGCCAGCCAGGGTGTTAACAAGCCAGAGGTGAGCATGGGTGACCAGGACAGCCACGGCTGTGTTGCATAAATCAGATTTAATGCACCAGAAAAAGCCTCCAAGGAGATGAAATGTCTCGGAGTCATCAGCTCTGTAGAGATAATGAGAACCAGAAAAGCACCGGGAGGTGAAACAGTGCAGATCTGTGAAAATAGGCTTGTGGGTCCAGGATCCTCATGGATCCACGCTGACTGCACAGCTGGTGGGGAGGGCGGCTGTGGGGGAGCCTGGTGTTTATGGAGCGTCTGCAGGGTTAATCCTCCTCAATCTCAGAAGCAATAGACTCTGAGAGAAGAAAGCCTTCCTGCCAAATGATGCTCCCCACCTCCCTCACATACTTCAGTTGTCTTGAACAGAAAGCAAGAAATGGAGG
This sequence comes from Loriculus beryllinus, assembly GCA_039877255.1. Lineage (NCBI taxonomy): Eukaryota > Metazoa > Chordata > Aves > Psittaciformes > Psittacidae > Loriculus > Loriculus beryllinus. Next base: position 16,177 of record JBCJKH010060784.1, read on the forward strand.
GAAATGGCAAAGGCGGGATCCACTACTGGTGTGTTTGCATGGTCAATGTGAGTGAGAGGGACACCCCACTTTCGTTCCAGGCTTAGCTTGTGGAACATGGCCCTGTAACATGGAGGGTTGAGAGCCTTCCCTTGGGGACTGGAGCCAGGAAGCACAACCAAGAATGTTGTGCAGGTCCATAGTTGTCATGTCCCCAAGAGAGGCATCCCCCACCTCCTCTGGTAGTGACCGAACACATTGCGTCAAAGGCGGCTGATGGCCGCCTGTGCTAGAGGCACGATCAGGGTGAATGATGATGAAGCAGGCTGCTCAGGGAGGCTGTGGAGCCTCCATCCTCAGAAGGGTCCAAACACCCAACCGGCAGCAGCATCAGGCATCCTGGCCTGAGCAGGGGTCTGGACGGGACCATCTCCAAGGTCCCATCCCACCTCAGCCAGTCTGTGATGTGTAGGAGAGCACCAGCAGATGCTCTTCACTGCCAGTGCCACCTGCTCGCTTGGCCGTGGCTGGGAGGCTCATGGCTGGCTGAGACAAGGACAATAGGAGCCTGTTTCCTCCTCACGTCCAGTGCAAAACCAGAGTGATGGGGTCCTTCACTGTTCCCTTTCCCACACTGCTCCTTGCAGGGCTGTGATTGAGCCCTGCAGAGTGCCTCCTGGGCACAGCAGAATGTTGTTGGAAGCCATCTGAGCTGCTGCCTCTGGACACTGTGGCGGTGAAGCTGGTTTGCTTACACTGCTCCCTAAAGGAGGCAGGGCTGTAAATGGAAGTTAGGCACCACCAGCCACTCAGCTGACTTTGGCATTAGGCCTGAACTAGTGCAGACAAGGCAGGGTAATTTCACAAAACAGGGATGAAGTATGTGGTGGGGGCTTGTTTTCCTAGCTGCCTCCTTGCTGGTGCCCCAAGGCTTGTGGCGAAGGGCACATGTTTGGTCTTTCCCCTTATACCTGTGCCCCAGGCGCGCTCCTCATCTGCCTGCAAAAGGCTGTGTTCCCAGCCTCGGGAGAGAGCCGGCTGTGAGATCTCAGCCTGGATTAAGTGGCAAAGGCAAATCCTCAGCTTTGAGAAGACTACACTTGACCTTTGCCTCTGTGGAGTTACGTGCTCCCCCGGGAGGAAGTGTTGGCTCAGACACTGAACAAAGCACTGGCTGTCATGAGCAGGACCTGCCTGCCTCCGGGAGGGAGGGCCTGGGCTGGGGGTCAGATTTATGTGCCAGGGGGAGGAAGAGACAGCAGACCCGGTGACCTAGAAACTTAGAGGTGACCAGCTCAATTTACTGAGAAATGCAAAGCTATGTTGCCTCCTCTGTCAGTAAAAATACACCACCTGGGATGGCCGGGGCAGATGGTCCCACTGGCACATCCAAATGCAAGAGGAGACTTTGCTTGATCCAGCTGAAGTTGTGAATCTCCTTTCCTTACTCCCCAACCTGTTTTCCTTTGTCATGTCTTGCAGTGCCTCCCACCCTGAATTGCTGCTAACATCTTTGCAGGTTCTCGAGATCCCATGGGAGAGGTATCCAGTGGCGAATGTGGCCCTAGCACGGACTTCGGACAACACGTATGTGCTCAGTGATATTAGGTGCAGCTAAACATGTTTGTTTTCTCTAAGCAGCGGTGTGTGTACAGCCCTCACATCAATTCAGATGTTTTCTCCTACAGCGCGTTCTCTGTTCTAGGCAATGTGGCTCACTCTAGTGCCAGAGGGCCTAGCGAGGGATGTGGGCAAACACAGAGTGTGTGTGTGGAGAGGTCTCTTTTCCGCTTTGTAATTGAGAGCTGAAGATAGATGGTTCATCTGAAATCACAGAAGCTTTTGTCAGTGCTAGGTCTGAACTGGGGTTCCAGCACCAGCACTGTGAGGCAGTGCTCCAGTTCTGTTGCCCTGGGCTCTGTTTACAAGTTATCAGGTGTTTCTGTGCTGATGCTCTTCCCTGTGTTCACCTAGGTCAGGTTGCTCTTACTTCCAGGATGTTTTGGGGAGCTCTGCAGCACCAGCTGCAGATACATAAGGATGAAGAATCTGGCCAAGAGCAAAGTGCTATAGAAATGCATTTGCATCTCCATTACTGCAGGTACAGTGTTTGAAGGTTTGGTGTTACCCCAGGCCTCCATATCTTCCTCTCTCCCCAGCCTCCTCCACTGAAATACTCTAAGCTTGGAACCACTTTGAATCAGTGTGAATTAGTGTCTCTAAAGAGGTAGCTCAATATTCCTGAGAACACATGGATTCGATAGAGAAGAGGTTGACCCAGGTGGAACTGATGAAAAATCCAGGTGTGCCCAAGCCTCCAAAGGGCTGTAAAATAAGTATAAGTACATTTATAGCCTACTGCATTGCAGAGAAGAGAAGAGATTGATCTGTCTTGAGAGCAAATTGTCTTCTTTTGTGCCACCTTTGCTGTAGATATTTGTGCAGTGCTCAGCCACTTGGTTAGAGTGGTTTCTCCTTCAGTGGTTTTGGCTGGGATAGAGTTGGTTTTCTTTCTAGTAGCTGGTACAGTGCTGTGTTTTGTCTTTAGGGTGATGGGAGCATATCATGGCAGTCAGTACTGCAGTACGGGAGCACTGCCTTCACCTGTGGGTGGACCAGCAAAATGGAAGGAGATGAAAGGAGACTGCCAGCTGCCAGCCAGGCTGTTGCGGGGTAAGAATGAGAGGAGGAGCAGTTTGGAGAGCACATCTGTATCTAGTACTGCTTTGCTTTACTATCAGGAGGATTGTTAATCAGCTGCTCTGAACTTAGACCTAGACCACCTGAAGATCTTGTGGGAAGCAGCCACCACCATGTTACCAAAGCTCTCCTGCACGCTGGAGGCAAAGTTACCTCTTGCTCCATCAGCTTTATGGGTCTTCTGCATCTCTTGCCTCTGTGTCACTCACACCCATAAGCATCAGCTGTGTTTCTGTTGGCGGGGGATGGCTGGGAAGAGACCAAAATCAGAGTATGTTACTGAAGGCTTACGTGGGAGGTCTGTTGTTAGCACGGGTGTGAGAGCTGCACATCTGAGAAACTAATATGATGAGAAGGGCTGCGCACGTGAAACAACTCAGGGCAGCAAGCCATGTTCCTCCTTTAGATCTGCTTGGTGCTGACAAATCCATTAGAGGCAGCTTGATGCTGCTGCTGATCAGGACTTTGCTGAGAGCAAAAGCCCTGGAGGCTGCTGGCGGCTGAGCTCTGCACAGGACCACGCTGATGGAGTCAGTTATTCCCTCTCAGCACATATGGAGCGGATTCCCAACCAATTTTGTGAGCAGGCGGTGTTTCTGGAGATGTTTGGCTGAAGCGTAGGCTTGGTGCAGCTGTGTCAGCGGGTTCTGGGGTGGGAAGGGCACCGCATTTCATTTCCCCATTTTCCTCCTAGAGCCTTGCTGACACAGCTTCCTGGACCACTAGTGTCAGGAAGAGGCAGTTCAGGTTCTGGGGTGTGCACGTGTGTGTGGGGCTCAGCCCAGCCCGCATGGGGCGTGAGAAGGGCACCAAACTGGCCTTCCAGCCCAGCTGCTTCCTCCACTAAAGCATCGAGACAGAACCTCTGCCATACCCAGATTGCTTGGAAACATGTTGATAAACTTCCAAACGTCTATTTTACAATCCAGATGTGCTAGCCTTGGCCATAAACCCTCATCTGAAGAACAGGTGTGCTGTAATGCTTCTAGCAGCAGCCCCAAAGCCAGCTGGAGGCTCGAGCTGAGCAGGGGCCAAGGGGCTGGTGCCATATAGGATATGGATACTGGGGCAGGGACAAGTGAGGCAGGGAGCTGTAGGTCAGCTGTAGTTCACTGCAACACAGAGTCAGACTGCGAGGGAGGCAAGGGGCAAGCCAGAACATCCCTCAGCCCCCAGCCTCTGCTTAGCAGCACTGGAGGCTGTCCTGGTTATATGGGGTGCTCATCAGCCTTGGTTGGATCTGTCCTGGTGAAGAAGCACAGGTGTGCTCCTGGTGAAGAAGCCTCTGTGGTGTTTCCTACAGCTGCCTTTGACCTTCCCAGCAGCTCTGTGGTCTGGAAGGCACTGCAGGTCAGAGAAACTCCCCACCGGCATTGCCAGGGGAATGGAAATGGGGCAGCTGCTTCCTTGAGCCAAACTCCACGTGTGCCTTTGGCTCAAGGAAGCTGCTGCACCCCTGCCCCAGGCTGAGGAAGGTATCCTGCTGCTGGGTCTGCATCTGGCTCCCCAAGGCTGGGCTGGAGAGAAGCACTGGTGGCAGCTATGGGCTGCCAGAGAGGCAGGCAGGCACCAGCCCTCCGGTGCAGGGAGGACAGACAGCCCTGGATGCAGGCTGGTGAGAAGCCTGGGGATGAGGCAGGGCACAAGGTGCTGGTACCACACTGCCTCAGCAGTGCCTGCAGGCTCAGAGGTGTGTGCCATGCTGCTGGTCTACCCTCCTACCCCACTGACACTTGCTCTCATATAGAATTTAAGCTCCACTGGTACCACTGGGTGGTTTGTGTACCCTAAAAGCTTTGTTGGTGATATTCATACCCTCCAGAACCCCCAGGGAGCTGGACAAGCTTGCAGGGAAGCAGGGTCTGAGAGAGCAACAAGACAGACAAAACATGCCTCAGGGGCAGCTGCCTTTGCTGAAAGTGGGCAGCAAGGCAGAGGTAACAGGCCAGAGACAGTGCAAAGGATAGCCAAGGGCCCTATCACTGCATCCCCTCACAGGGAAAAAGACCAAAGTTATATTGAGACCCCAATCAGAGGCCACTTACTCCTGCATCAGGGGTGGCCCTGGCACCCCTTGTCCCTTCTTGTGGGCGTAAGGCAAGCTGGTGCTGTTGCTTCATTTTCATCTGCTCCCAGATGGCACTCCTGGCTGTGCAAGTAGCCTTCCTGGTCCATACCCCATCTGCCTGCATTCCTCCTGCTCATCTGTGGCAGGAGTTGCTTGTAGACCAGCCTAGCTAGCAGAGCCTCAGAGTGGGAAGTTGCTGCTCCTGTGGGGATATCCCCCAGGGACAATGGGAGATCCCCACTTCCTTCAGCCCTGCCACCCTCCAGGACGTGCTTCCCTTGGCTCAGGGATGCACAGGGCCAGGCTCTGGGAAGGAGGGAGGAAGGAGAGGGTCTCCATGGTGCCAGGCTGCCTTCTCAGCCATCACCCTGCTGTGAGGGCTCATCAGCCCCAGGGGACCATGTGCAGCCACTTGGGCTGTTGGCCCTGCTGTGCACTTGGGCTGTGTGAGGCTGTCTTGCCTGCTCAGCCAGGCTGAGAGAGGGGAAGGGGAGGAGAGAAGGCAGAGGCATGGCCTGAAAGCGCATGCCAGAGCTCAGCATGGAGGCAGAGGTAATCACTGCAAAGAGGGCAGGCTTACGTTGTCCTTACCACTGCTCTGAGCTCCAAACCCGGTTCTAGGAGAGGCAGGAACACCATGAGTGCCACCTCTATAATCCTGTTCTGGATTTCTGTTCTGCACCTGGCATGGCCCCTGCCCGGGTGGGAAGTGTATGCTTCCCTGTCCCAAACTCCTTGCTCTTCTCAGAAGATGATGACCTGATGTGGTAAGGCATGGAAAAGGGCTTTGCTCATCTCCTCTGCAGTTGCCTTGTGTTTATGTCCTCTTTAAGCTCTCATTTCTTGTTACTCTTACTTCCTGTAAGAGTCCGAGCCCTCTCTTAAGGCTGTGTGCCACACCTATGTGTAGAGTGGGTGACAGCAGAGTCAATGTGGCAACTGTTGAGGGAGACTGCTGGAGCTGTGATGTCACCAGAGAGCTGCATTCCCAGCCCATGAAGTCATAGGTGGGAAATTGGGTACTCAGCCTAATCCCAATAAGTACCCAATGGGACTGTAAAGTGTCAATGAACTAGTCTATTGCTTGATGACTACTTTAGCTCTAACACACACCACCTAGTAATAGCCACATTTTTGCAGTTCCCTAAGATTCACTTTTATTAATCAGCTATTAAACATCCACTTGAAATCACAGCATTGTAATGAGCTGAGGTCACTGCTCACACAACCATTCCAGGGCCAAAAGTGGTAGGAAAACACCTAAAACCCTGTGATGGGGAGTGGGCCTGCAATTTCAGGATGGCAGAGTAACCAAACTAAAATACAGATATAACATCAATCCCACCGATCATTCCCAACCAGGATCTGTGCGGCCATCATCAGTTTTCCTCTGACATGCAAAGCTGATTCATAGGCTGAAGGACTTCCGGTCCAAATTCCCCATGCCCCAGGCAGCCAATGTGAGGGTCTTAAGGAAGCAACAGCAGCTTGAAGGAAATGACAGTTGTTGCTTTTTAGGAAGACTGCTTTGGAACCAGAAGCAGGAATTCAATTGCTTTAATCCCAAACACTCAGCAGAATTCAAAGTTTGTTTCAGGGTTGTTTTTTCTGGTCTTTTTGTTGTTTAAGAAAAGGCAAAGGGAATGGGGTGCTTTTGAGAAGTTCAGTGTGGGAGGGTTTCTTTGGGAAAAGCTGCTTTGGCAGTCCTGGTTTCTTCTGTCCTTGCTGCTGGGTGCTGCCTATGAAGTGGTACCACCAGGAGAGGAGACCTTCCACTGAGGAGAGTGCCTCCACTCCCTCTGTACCCTCAAGCTATTGCTCCTGCTTCCCTTCCAGCCCGTGACAAGCTGATATTCAATGGCCACTTCGGGAAAAAGCCTCCTGGCGTCAAGATGCCAGTGGAAAAGGGAATAGAAGGTTATGGAAATTCACACTATCAGGGTCCTTTCTACACTCCTCTCAACAGTACCCCAACCATGTGGGGGGGAGGTCTTCCCTCTTTGTGGGTCATTGCCCTTAAAAACGGCAAGAGGCTGTGCTTCCTTCTTTTCTCCCTTAGCAAGGACAGCTGACTAATGAGTGCTTCAGTTGAAGATCCTCCATCAAGTTTAGGCTCTGGGCAGGCTTGCTCCTACAGGCAATGTGTGATGGAATGGGTTTCCTGGTCAGGGCAGCCTTCGTGCTCCTCAGGGACGCTTGGGCTTTCCTGGTTTCCAGGCCCATCTCCCTGCCACGTGCAATTCCATCCGCAGGTATCAAAGCAGCAGCAAGGCCAGCCTAGCCTCCTGGGGAGAGGGGAGATTGCAATCGGATCACTGCAAACAGGACTTCATTAATTACAAATGGACAGGTTCCCCTGAGCTGCTGGAGCTCTGCATGAGCCACATTCTTGCTGAAGTTTTTTGTTCTGTTTTGTTTTCGTCCTGAAGAGTTGCTGAAGGGGCTTGAAATAATGTGGTGGATAAATAAGGAACCAGCTGTGCTCTGCAGCCAGCCCCACCAGAGCCTCTCTGCAGCACTAGCCCACAGCAACCTCCTCTCTGCCTCACTCTGCACTCGCATCCCTTGGGTTCTGACATCTGGTCTTGCTCTCCAGGTTTCTTCTTCCTAGCGGCATGTTTTTGTCTCCTGTTGAAACCTCTTTTCCAGCGTGTGGTCTCAGCCCTCGGTGATGCACAGACATATGCTTAGAGAGCAACATGACCAACTGTGGGACACCCACTTGGATAGTCTGTGCCTCCCTCCTCCATCTTAGAGATGGCCCTGGTTAAATGGAAGCAAAAGGAACAATAAACCCAGCAAACCTTGTCTTTGGACTAGGAGCTGCTGGACAGTTTCTCTTCTGCTTTCTGACAACAATCCGTCACTTCCATGGCTCTTGGCTGCCTGCTGCTGGCCTCCTCATAGGGAGGGCCAGGATGGACCCCAGGGCTTGAAGGGACACACCAAGAGTGGGTGGAGGTGGCTGGAGGGCCAGGCTCTGCATCTGTTTGGAGCAGCTCATCTGTCCAGTGGGAACATCTACTTCCCTGGGTGCTATGAGTGTGCCAAGCTGCGTGTACCTCATGGCAAAGGCAGGGGGTGGGAATGCTGTCCATGAGGGATTTGTTGGCTGTGTTCACAAATTCAGAAACTGCTTTTCCTGCCTCTCTGGTGCCCTTGGTTACAGAGGTCCTCTCCAGAGGTTTCTCTGCACTGCTGCCTCCAAGTTGTTTCTCCATCCAGACCCCCAGGGCTGCTGTGTCCTCCTCCCTGGTGCAAGATGGCTGTTTTCTGGGAAGCTGTGGTTTGTACCTCTAAAAGGCTGGTTCCACACCCTGATTTTGTAAGTCAGCGGGGCTGGCCAACCTCCTCATGCCCTTCAGCTCCAAGCAGGGGGGGAGTGCTCCTTCTTCCTCTGCGGGAGCTGTAGGCAGCTTCTGAATCTATGGAATGTGTCCCATCTGCAGCGCGTTAGGGATCTGCTCACAGAGGAGGAAGAAGCACATGTGGGTTCTGAACCCTTCTGAAGAGGAAGAAAAGGGGCTAATTAATCTAAGGGATACAGTGCCAGCAGCCACATCTGCTGGCCACCTGGCCCTGGAAGTGTGGCTCCCAGGTGCTACCACCCCAAGGGGGTCTTACAGAGCTCGTGTAGACCCAACACATAGGAGAATAATGGCCTGAGAGGTCCTGGTGCAGAGGGACCTCCATCAGCGAAGTCCAGAAGAGCCCTTGCTCCCTGGCCTTTGGATGGACTCAAAGAGAGATGACTTTTGATCATCTATCCAGAGCAGAGCCCACCTTCAACCCTCTGTCTCTGGCCCCAAGGCTTCAATCCTCAGCTACCCAAGCATCCCTCCTTTTCTTACATAGTGGTGGCAGGTGAGAAGGAC
>JBCJKH010060802.1:0-21569 GCA_039877255.1 Loriculus beryllinus
CAAACTGGACAGAGCCTTGGGTGACATGGTCTAGGGTGAGGCATTCCTGCCCATGGCAGGAGGTTGGAACTAGATGAGCTTTAAGATCCCTTCCAACCCAAACCATTCTATGATTCTATCATTCCTTGTATTGTGTAATTTTTTATATACACACACACTCCTCTGTTGTACTGTAAATATTCTTTTTTTCTTTTTCATTTGGAAGAAACAAAATCGTTTTCTTCATTTTGCATATATTGAACTAGGAATATCTAACAGAAATGAAAGATAGTTGGCTGGTTGAAGGTGGTTTTGAGTTTTTGTTACCTGCACATGTTTTCAAAGGAGTCTACATTCTGAGGTGACATTTCAAGTGACTTTTCTGTCATCCAGTCATACACACATACAGCTTCTGTGAGTATATTTGTTTATGAAACAAGGCTTAAATGCCATCTTAATGGTCAAAAATTCATTCATGCAAGCCTAAATATAGGGTATGACTACTTCTGTGGTAAATACCATTGGAAAACTATAGATTTTACATCAATAATTATTTGGCATGATGGAAATAATGTCAAATGAACTGCAAAAGTAACAGAGGAGATTGGTCTTATGCAATTAATGTCTTTAATCTTACTGTCTTCCTGATGGTAAATTCTTTGGCAGCTATTCAGCTCATATAAAATAATAACTTCAGCTGAGTTTTGTTCAGTTTTACTCAAACTAAATAATCCTTGCTCTACAAGTGAGAAACAGTTCAATGATACTGCTATTGAACTTATGCTTTTGAATTATATGTCATCCTAATTTTGACATATATGGAATGCTGGCAAGTTCAAAGTTTTTTGAAGTATTGGAAAAAAAAATTGAAATATTGAATGTCACTGTGAGAATCAGGCAGTTCTGTGGAAAGCCTGGAGCTGCTGCCGTGGTCATTTTTGTTGCTTGCAATTTAGGGCTTTTTCAGCCTGATTTTGATTTAAATATACTTAAGCAGAATTCTTGAGTTAAATATCCCCACTACATGCTTACAGCAGCAATTAGATACTACTCATTGTGTGAAAAGTGTAAAAGAAGAATTTAATAGTATCATAAAATTAGTAGTTTCAGTATCTTGAATTAAAAAGATAAAATTCTGGCAGTTGACTGGGCTCTCTGATTAAAAGAATTTGAGACATTTAAATATACTGACAATAAGACAAAAAAGAGGGATTAGACAATACAGAAATTATTTTAGGAACTAGCGCTTTGACTAATCTTTGTATACATGCTTTATCTTCACCTTCAGGAAGCAAGCTAGTAGTATAGAATATAATTACCTTGAATGAATCAGTATAAATTATTGCTGTGAAATACTCATCCAGTTGTGAAGTCTTTGTTCAGAGGTTATTGCAAAAGAAAAACAGGAAAAATAGCAACAGAGAAATTGCTTTCTGAAGGTCATGTGATACAGGAAAGTTCTACAAACTATATTTGCTAACAAGAAATCATTCCTTTTGTTAGTCATTGTTGCATGGAGACATGGAATTGATAAAACTATAACTTAAAAAATTACAATATTTTTATTAATTAGATTCAGTGGTTATGATTTGTCTTTCATATTGCTTTAAGTTTGTGGTGCTGTTTCTTGCAGCTGGATGAAGAAGCCTCGATGTGGTGTGCCTGACCAAACAAGAGGTAGCTCCAAATTGAATATTCGTCGGAAACGCTATGCGTTAACAGGACAGAAGTGGCAACACAAACATATCACTTACAGGTACCAAATATATAAATATATAAATGCCACTAGTAGTGCTGATTTTTAATTTAAAGTATATACTAATTTCTGAAATATTTTTCAGTATTTTGAGAAGTTTATGATTAAAATGTGATATAAAAACGCTGATTTGGATACCTCTTGAATAAGTATGTATGTGCTGCACAAGAACCAAATTATTTTTGTGGATTAAAGTTGCGTGCATTTAGTAACTGGTAAATTCTCTGAAGCTTTCAATATTGATTTAACACCCAATATTACCTTACAAACCTCTTGAAAACTTCTCAGGGAATGTTACTCTGAAACTAGGACTGCTGTAATGAAACTCAGATCTCTAGTTTCAGTATGTAAAACAAGTTACTGAAAGGATTTGGCCTCTGCAAAATACAGGTGTGCACAGGTCTCTTCTAAGTACAAATGAATTTTATTATAATTTGGTGAGTCACTGACCCAACCATTCCCTGCTAACGTGATGATGAGCATAGGGGTATGCTCCCGAGTGTAATTCAGTGTAACTCTTGAGTCTGGCATGCAGTTTGCACAGTATGTTGCCTACTGTCAAAACTGACCTTGCAAAGTAAATGCAATCTGTGTACTTGCTAGAGGTATGACACACAAAGGAAGTGTCATGTACGTAATATAAAATCCATAATTTGTCCATAATTTCAAGGGTTCTAATACAGCCTGTTGGAAACTTTGTACAGCCTTCTTGGGATTCCTGTATTATCTAGCAAGGGAAAGTTCTGAGGGATAATACAGTTTTCAAATTCATTAACTGGTGCTATTATTCATAAACCATATAACTATTAAATTTTAAGTTCATAAGCTCTAATGGCCATATAGACTGTTCTTTGTACCACAATGAAGAGATAATTTAATTAGTAATCTGTGTCAATACTATCTATGGCTTAAGTCTGAATTAGAGAATTCTGAGACATTGCACACTGGTATAACTTCAAGTTATAAAGAACTGAGTGCCTTGAAATTAGTATGTTTAGCTCATGTTGGCTGGAGTCCTTTTTTGTTAGTGTAAGTGTAATGCATAGTTAACTTAGAGTAAGAATGTCCACCTACAGCACTTAACATTTATCTGCATTTTAAAATTTAAATGTAGTATGTGTGTGTGTGTGTGTGTGTGTGCAAAATATGAGAAGGCGTGCATGGTCACCTACAAATGTGTGGTTTTTCTGTCACTCTGATTAGTGCAGTGCCTTGTTCTGTATTGCATTATAGTTTTTTTTTAAAAGTGTCTAAATCCCGCCCCTTGTATATATTCTGTACTGTCATACAGGGCATTAACCATAATAAAAAATAAGGGGGCCCGGTATTAAGCTATCAAGTAATCCTTCTCACTTTGAAGAATTAATAGCAATTCTTTACCTCCTGCCTTCTGTCTTGTAAAATGTCCACTCTCTCACTTTGACAAGTCCTCCAGTCAACCAGATCTTTGAAGTTAATAAACCTGTCATGTTTTTTGAAGTGAATTACAATCCAAAAAGTATTTAAGGTAGAAAACACAAATGTTATTAGATTAAAAATTAAAATATTAATCTTTCTGTATTAAAAAAAAAAAAAAACAAAACAGCTCAAAGCAAATAAGGACAGCAATAACAAAAAAATTCTTTGCATGCTTCTGTTTCCTACTTCGTTCTTCCCAGCAATTCCCTGCTTACAGACTTAATACCACTTAACTGAATGACTATTAAATTGCTTTATTCCCTAAAATTTTGATCATATCTCATTTCTGCTTACCTTTTCTTAGTGTGACTCTCAGTCTCTTTATAATCTGCAGGTTTCCAGCTGCATTCTGTGTCTTCCTTGTCCAGAACCTTGTAGTCTGAAGTGTGTCCACTAAGCAAGCTTAGTAATTCCTCCAAATAAAAAAGCAATTTCTTGCTCATTTCAATGTCAGCTGCTTCTTCCACTTTTCTGGAACCAAAAGCACAGCCAAACCCACCACAAAACCACCCCGAAATCTAAGCTATATCCCCTCCCCTAACAGAAACAGAATAAACAAGAAAAAGGATGCCATCCATCTTGCGTATGTTATCATGGGACTTCACTCACCACCTTTTCTGAACAGGAAGGGCAAAAAAACATGTTATGTGGACATACCCATTATGTTGAAAAGAAATCAACACATGAGCAGAACTTGGACCTTAACAGCACTTAATGGGCTTTCTTAAAATATTTGGGTTTGGTTGTTTTTTGTTGTTTTTTGTTTGGTTGGGAGGGAAAGGGGTTGTTTTTTATTAGTGTGTATGTGTGTGTTTGGTTTTGTTTTGTTTTGTTTTGTTTTGCCAAGAATTTTGATTGGAGTAAAAGCAAGGGAAGGTTTTCAAATTTGCTTCTTTATTGCTTACTTCAAGAAAATACTTAATGCAATACTGTAAATGTATAAACTCTTTTTTGGATTCTGTGAAATCTGCTGATGTGAAGCTGATGTGCTGATGTGATGCACCACTGCCAAGTAGGTGCAGTTCCTGTGCTGAGGGGAGTCCACTGAAAGAGACCAAAACCTACATTTACTATGAACCATTTACTATCTGACTGGCTACTTAGTCTTGGAGTATATCCTCAGATACTCTATTTAAATGAAATAATTATCATTTCAGGCAAAGCAAGACATTTCATACAAGATTCAAAGTATTAACAAGATTCTTTTAATAAAATAAAAATTTTAGTGTACAGCTACAGAGGACTATTTAGAAAATACTTTCTAAACCAAGGAATTGCCCCTTACTAATAATGTTTGTCACAAAGTGAGTATATGATGAATTTGCTTGGCTGCATTTTGCTCGTGAATGAAAAAAAGGTTAGCTCTGTGTCCAAACTGAAATGATAACACAAACTTTGCATTATGATGGCATTCACACTGAATTTTTTTTTAAAATATGTGGCTATACTATTTCAGCATCAAGACACAAGGACTGTCTTTTCATTAAAAATGAAAAGCAAGAATAAGTGGAAATAATGATTATCTGGTTTTTGTCATTGATGCCGAGAACATCCTTATTTGAACAGTTTTGTGAATAGTAGAAATGTCTAAATTCTTTATATGACAGCAATATTCTATGTTTTGATTCATTTGTACCTGACTAATATATTTTGAAACATGACAGAAGCATTTACAGGATTGGGCTGCACTTTAATATATCTTTTTCCCTGTGTACAAATACAGACTACAAGACCTAGAAATGGATATGTTTAACTATGTGCTTACTATTTTAAGTAATTGAAAAATTTTGAAGTTCTTAGCTCCTGGATAGCACAGAACACAGAGTAGTATGTAAAATGTGTGCAGATTTATATGGAGAATTACTACCTCCAGATGTAGAAATCATTCTGAGTGATGTGATGAACAAGTTTTCAGGGTTCTCTAATAACAGATGTTTTCAAAATGACCCACCCATGAGTACTTTGCATTCATAGTTACATGTTTTGCTGGAACTCTGATGATTTACAGCTGCAAATCTAGAAAAATACTAATTTGAACAAGACACATTACTTGTTTTCTACAATAAAGTTCTCATAAACTGTTAGACTACCATAGGGCTTCAATCTTTAAGGACTAATGGCACAGGGATTCCTGACACTGTGCATTAGCTTTTGTAGTAAGCATGGATGCAGAAATAGATGTTAATTAAGGCTCTATTAACATTCTCAAGTCATAACTTCATCTCCTACCAGTTCAGAAATACCATAAAAGATGCAATTCTAGTGATCTTAAGGATACACAGGGAAGTTTCCTCTGTGTGATATCTGCTAGTGTAATTTTAGGCACTGTTTAGGAATCGAAATGAACTGGAATTCTTCAAATGCTAGGTGTTGATTTAAGCATGTTTATCTCTGTTAAAGCTTGGTGCTTTCACAAAGTCCAACTTAATGAAGGTCATACCTGCCCTTTTGTTTAAAGAAATATATTAGTAGTAATATATATCTTAACATTTCTAACCTCTGAATGGAAGGAGGGAGAACATGTAAAATATACTTAATAAAAGGAGATTAAATTACACTGTGGTGATTCTCAATTTTATGCAATGAAAAAAGTCTATATAACTGTGATTGTGAGAGAGGATTCCTACATAACAATCAGTTAAGCCAGATGGCTGTGCTCTTCCAGTGTAAATAACAAAATAATGCTCTTCATAATATGTGTTTTTAATGCTTTTTCATAAAAATTTGAATATTGTAGAATATCCATTGTCATATCTTTAGTATTTGCCTACTTCAGCAATCCTGAAATAATGAAATATTTTGATATCAATATGCTGTAAATGTAAATATTTATTTTGCATTTTATTAATTTTACATTATGAAGTATTAAATTACGACATGGCATACTTACAACATCTTTCCTATAAAAACTTTTTCTGTCAAGTACTTTGCTAATGTTGGTTTTGTATCTTGTATAGCTCAGCTTTTGTCACTTTTCATCTCCTTTTAATGAATTATGGGAAGACTATTACCCATTAAACTAAAGAGGCAAGGGAATTATGAATTCTTTCTAAATGGCAGCAGTAGGTTGACTTGTAATGTGGTCACAGAACAAGAAAATCAAAAGCAATAGTTCTGACTTGGGTTTAATCAGCTGGAGCAGGAGCTTTATGAACCAAGATCGCATTTTACCTGAGAAACATTCTTAGGTTATAGCTACAAAGAGTTAGCAAAGTGAGACTGGAAAGAAATTGAAGCTAAGAAAACCCACATCAGTGAGAGATTAATGAAGCAACTTGATGGAAAGTATCTCTGGAAAAATGATGGTGCAAAATGAAACATAGCTTTGGCCAGGGGTAAACTATTATTTTCAATAGAAGTAACACTGGTGTTAAAAAAAAAAAAAATAAAAAGAAGCTTTCATCCAGTTACGTTTGATTTACAGCAATGGAAATGAGAAGGTAGTTTCAACAAATTATTCAAACTTAAGCTATGTTTCAACTAATTTTATTTTAACTGTTTCATATCTAATACAGAGCTATAACTGGACTACTTAAAACAAATTAATGACAGCATCTTTCTACCTACTCAGTTGAATTTTCTGCTCTTTTATCTTCTGTGTCTTTTCTTTATTTCTTTAGAATGGGATTTCCAATTTGTGACTTTGCTCCGAGAAAATCCTGGAATGTGTGAGAGAAATGGTGTTAAAGAAATATTTTCCCCATTTATGTTTAATGCATATATATATGTTCTAAAACAATTAAAATGTTATCTTGCATCATTATCGTTACTTAGTGATTCTAAAACTGCTCATTACTATCCAGTCAAATCAGAACAAAAGGACAGATTGTTAATTTTGTACTCTGGATTTAATGCAGAAATGAGCATAGAAACAATTTTTAAAAGTATTTATTATATACAGTGGAGAATAGAAGTATAAGGGTCTGCAGGCCATAAAGTAGTCTGTCACTGAGGTATTAAAATTCTTGTGGAGGCCATTGCTGCTAAGGTAAGCAGTAATAATAAGCTTTATAGATTTCAAGCTTTGTCTAGCCTTTGCTGAACCATCTCTTGGGTCTAGCTCAGCTCTGAAGGTTTAGTTTTCTATACAGAATTGTAGCAATATATGTGAAAAATGTAACGAGCTGTTCTACTGACAGCTCAGGAAGGAAAAAAGGAAACAGTGAAATTTAATGGCAAATATGTGCTACTTAATGTACTGTATTTAAATTTCAGATGACTGATTTTATACAGCCAAGTGAGGTATATCCTGACAGCCTTGCAAGGCTCCTGAAGCTGTTGCAGCCAAAAATATGTCACTGAAACATGGATAAGTTTTTTTGTGGATATTTTGGTGAAGGAGGGAGAAGGGAAGGAAAATCCAAAATTTTTATAAAATCAGTAGGACTCAGAATTTCAGAATAACCGTCTCAAAACCAGAACTCCTCAGGTATCTGTAGAAATAGTAAATCAGTGTGAAAAGAGTGTATCATTGGTGAAATCTTGTTCTTCTTGTGAGAGACATGGATTTAAAGCTGTAATGCCTAAAACAACTAGGTGGTTGAAACCCATGCTTGCATCAAATGTCCAAAATAACCACAAAATACTGTATTCAATTGATGCATGTCTGTATTTGTCTATGAACAACGGTTTTCAAAATTGATACAAAGCATCACTCAGATTACTAGTTTGTAAAAAAAATTCACTGAAGTGTTTTATCTTATAGATCATCTTTTGTTTGCTAGAATGCTAAATCATCGAGGTCAGCATTGGATCGTTCTGTCTATTGAACATGTTTTCTGTGGAATAATCACCAGACTTAGAGGTTAGGAAAATAATACTTAGGAAATACTGTTTCTCATTGTGATGGCTTTTGTCTAATGCTCCCACCTTGCAATAAGAGTGGTTCTCAGTTGGCATGTCCTTCATTTATTTTTATTTGAGCTCCATTATCTGTACATGTTGAGCGTAAGATACCGATTTCCTCTTTTTTTCTTACCAGTGACAGTTACTGCTATTTCATGTGACTGTTGGCTTTAAGATGTTGAGCCAAATGTAACAGGAAAAGTGTTCATGGAAAACTTTGCTATCACAATGATATGTCTAAACTGAAGACTTTTAAGTATCTTTGGTAGTTGATAGATAGTCTGTAAGGATAGGTAGTCTGTAAGGATTCATCTTCTTACTGTACTTTCCCGTTGAAGGTTATATAATCCACACCATGAAAGAAATATGAAATAACTTGGATTGCATATATCTACATGAGTGAATTATTTAAGCAAAGTTCCCACCTAGACACCTTCAACATTCGCGTTACAGGCACTGCTGGAATTTGCCATTTTAGGATTGAATATGTGTTGTGTTAAACACATTAAAATGGACAGTCATTTTCTGGAAATACTCTTATATTGGAATAACTACTGATTTATTTTATTTCTTTTAGGGCTATGTTTTTCACTGTAATCTTGCCCTCTCTGGGAGGTTTTTTTGGAAGCCAAAAATCTGTCTTATTTTAATACAGACTGTTGCTTTGAAAAATCTTTCTCCTTTGAGATTAATCTTAAGATTCATTGCAAATTGGATGCTATTTTAAAAGTTATTCAACAGCATGAACCCCTTAGAAAAGGTCTTCCATCTTAATTAAAACCCCTAGTAAATGTGTATGAAACTAGCACAATGGCTCAATTTTTCATTTGCAATCAATGATTAAAACTTAATTCTGTACCCTAGAAAAGCAAGAAAATGTGAAGTGATAAGGTTTAAAATGTGACTCAAAACCCTTTTAGACCAAGTAATTAATCAACTTACCACCCATATAAAATTCCAATCTGTTTTATCTGTTTCCTCATATCACGTATGCTAACATAAAACCATCCTTTTGCTATGTTTGTGTAAACCCAAATGTGCGACTTTGATCCATTAGTATGATTCCTAAATACAAACCAATAAAATAAACCTGTATCTTTCAGATGAACTTTTCCTATGTCAAAATGCCAGTTATACTCTATTTTCTACGAAAGCCTGTTGATTCATTTGCTGTATTCATTATATGTAGTGAATAACAGAGGCTCATGTAGGGATACGTCAAGAAGGAATGGTTTTGCATGTGAAGGTAGATTTAGATGACATAACGAAGAAACTCTTTACTATGAGGGTGGTGAGACACTGATACAAGTTACCCAGAGAAGCTGTGGGTGCCCCATTTCTGCCAGGCTGGATGGAGCTTTGAGCAGCCTGGTCTAGTGGAAGGTGTCCCTGCCTGTGGCAGGAGGTGGAGTTGAAATGAAGTGATCTTTAATGTCCCTTCCAACACAAACCATTCTACGATTCTATGAGCTGCACTTGAGACAATTTACATGCTTTAGAGAGCACATTGCAGGATTAATTAAGAGCAAATTCCTTAGCGTTGTAAGTGGTATTCTTAGCATAGCAACAGGTTAACTGTTGTCAAGTTTTTTGTAGTAGCAGTGAAAGTATGCCTTTGTGAGGTGTTTTGATTTGGTTGCACATGACACTCTGGTTGTAAAATACTGTACACTCTCAAGGGGCACGGGGTAATTTATGAAACTGCTAACTAAAAAATCTCAAAAAAGTATTTCACAAAGGAGAGGCATTCAGAGGGGGTTTCTGCAGGCACTGGTGGTAGGTCCAGAGCATTTAATATTTTTTTTAAATACCTGATAATCAACACAACATCAGTCATAAAATTAGTTATGAGTAAATAGCTATGAAAAGCATCATACAAAGCAATTTGAATCACATGATATTTGCATCAGATAAGGTAAGGCTATGCCTACAGATCAGAGGACTTTTTCTCTCTGCCTGCAAGATCAGTACAGCAGTACTTTGTAGTTCTGACAGAGTCAGTTTTAAAGAACGTTGTAAAATTGGATTAAGTTCAATGAAAATTGCAGAAAATGTTGAATAGGGTGGGAAAAATGTCTTATACCTAGAGATTTAATGAGTTCAAAATTTTAATTTCAAAGAGACAACAAACAGGTTATGACTTCGCAGTGCAGAAATGTCTTTTAAATGTCTTTTTTTCAAGGAAAAAATATTCTTCAAGTTCCTGTATGTGAAAGAGAAAAGCAGAATAAGAACCAATGTTAACAGCCTGATAATTAAGGGAATAGACACAAGTATGTAATGACTGGTTAAATCATCTTTGGAGCAAAAGATCAAAGGAAAGAGTGGTTTCTTTATAGTACGCTATCTTCTAATCTGTTTTGTTATCTTTTTGGAACATACATACTAGCTAAAAGGATATAATGCCTTGGTTAAATAGCATTATTGGACTCAGTACAAAAATATTTTTGAGTGGAAGTCAAAATAGGCAACTTTATGTTTCCTACATGAACCTGTGAACAAAATATACATGTCAAGTCAAATCTATAAAATTAGATTTGAAGGATTTATTTCCACTTACATTAACTAACAATACCATATAATCAAGCACTTTTAATGCACTAAGTGAATGAATCATTCCACGTTTATTCTTGAAAATATTTTCATTCTCCACTAACATGTCATGCTGTGAGAAGTTGCATAAATCTTACATATACTCTAGAATGATGTAATTTCTGAAATTTATGCTGGACATTCCGTCAAGCACATGTCAAATGAACAAAGACCATCTGCAGCAGTTTGGGAACAGACACAACCCTAACAGAGATTTTTCTGGTCATACTAATTGAGTAAAAATGACAGAAGAAATTGGATAGGTCTAAAATTGAATTACTGTCATTCTTTTCTTGAATTCAATAATAAAAATATAAGGGGTTTTTAATGATGATTCTGCTATAATTTACTAGTAACTGTGATTCTGAATTAAACTGTAATTCTGATGGTTTTTTGCCTTTATATGTGTCATTTGAAGAGGTAGTGGAGACTGAAATTTCTGTTTAAATATAAGTTTCTGAATTAGTAGATAATTGTGTTCTATCAAATTATTTCTCTGGTTAATTCTACAGTTTTAGGCAAGATTCATGGAAGTAATCAGATCATAAAAAGGCATCTTAGCTTGTATTGAAATAAAAAGGCTTTGTTTCTGATAAGAAATTCTTGCCAGTCACAAAATCAACAAGAACTGTTTTTAAGGCTTTGTGAATACTGGCTGGTGGTCACAGTATGGGGCTCTGCTATTGTTAATGGACTCATTGAGAAGTTAAAATTTCATTTAACTGGAAACATTTTTCTTTTGATCAGAAATGACATGCTGTTCTTTAGCTGTGATGGATTCTAATTGTGCTCCAGGATGTAAACAGTCAGTGGCTGATTAATCTGGTTATCCCACTGTTAAGCATTTTTCATTTTAAAATATTTTTAATCTTCTAAAAATAAGATTTTTGTGCTGCTGAGAGTAACCTAACACATAAGAAGTTCTAGCATAAAGGGCTACACGGATCAACACAGTAATTTTACACTGACTTCTTTAAAAATACTATTCTCAAAGGATACAATGACAGAAGAGTATTTTTTTATTAAAAGTACAGTACTTTTAATAATTAGGGGAAAAATGGATGTAAGCAGTGTCACTTACCACTCTGTCAAATTTAATGTGTTTTTTGTTTGTTTCTTTCAGCATAAAGAACGTCACTCCAAAAGTAGGTGATGCTGAAACTCGTAAAGCCATTCGCCGTGCCTTCGATGTGTGGCAGAATGTAACTCCTCTAACATTTGAAGAAGTTCCTTATATTGAATTAGAAAATGGCAAGAGGGATGTGGATATTACAATTATTTTTGCATCAGGATTTCATGGAGACAGTTCTCCCTTTGATGGGGAGGGAGGATTTTTAGCTCATGCATATTTCCCTGGGCCAGGAATTGGGGGTGACACTCATTTTGACTCAGATGAGCCATGGACTTTGGGAAATCCTAATCATGATGGTAAGAAAAGATTTTGGTATAAACAAAATAAATAAATGGCATGAACTTTCAGCTAACAGAACTATTTCCAAGCTTTCCTGTCCCTAAAGGCACATAGTTTTGTTTTCTAATTTTACATTACTTTAGAACTATGTTCAGTTGATTGTTCTATTAGAATCTCTCAGAGTAAAGTTAATGTCCAAATGCAAGTTGTGGTATGAAAACATGTTTATCTTGAAAAACATTGAATTCTTGTTAGTAACTTTTGTGTTCATTCAAACATTGTACTATTGAATGTTTGTATAAGCTACTTTCATTTTGGAATTATATGCCGTATATTTAGGTTTAGGAAAAATGTGGAATGTTCTTTAGCAGTGATATGAGAGGTTAAGAAAGTAAGACTACCCATCAATACAATGGATACCAAGGTAAAAAAAAAACAACTCTAGGTTTTCTTTATGGTGGTGCAGTGGCAGCATTTAAAATCAACACTTAAAGATGCCATTCTAAGAACAGAGCTAGTGTTTCCCATTAATTTTTGAAATACTTTTGGAATTGTTAATTTCAACGGTAGTTCCAATTTACTTAAGTTGCACATTCCCTGTAGTCGAATATGCGACTGCATAGTGCAATTGACATACCTAAAATTTACCAAATTAAAATTAAAGATACTTTTAAAAGTTACTCTTCACAGGACTATAATCTGTCCCTCACTGAGCTCCAATTTGATAGGATGAAATACTGCCATTATCTAGGGAACCTAATTTAAAACTAGCCTTCGCATCTCTGCAGAACATATCAAAAAAGAGGTTTTGTGTAGATGTATTGTCTGTTTGATGCTTTGACAGGTTTTGGTCCAAGTAGCCCCAGTTGTCCTTGTAGATCTCTCTAGCCCGTTATCTAGAGTTTGAGAGTCTCTTCAGCAAACAGTGATTCAAAAGAGGATTCACAGATGCACAAGAATGATATTTTTGGCATACAGAAGATGATAAGGTCTACAAGAAGTGCAGAACTGTTGTATTTCAATGTTAAACTGAATCTGGGAACAGTGAAAGGCTTTATCTAATTCCTTTTCTTTCGAGATCTTCCAAGTAAAATTCAGAGCTTTTAATGTAGCATTATTTGTAGCCTAGAGTTTGCAACAAAGCTTTAAGTTAGTATTTCAGGAGTATAAATATGGTAATGTGATTGTTCTTATGGTGCAATACTTCTGCTGTGCAAGAGTTAATGAAGCAAGAGCAGCATACTGCATTGTGAAAGCTTTTAGTAGCAGAGTAAGAAGCTTATTTCTTGTGGACTAAGCCCTAGAGTCTTATTGGAGTAAAATCTGTGGTATTACACTGCTCATTATTTGCCCTCTTCACAAGTTTAGCTCAAAGAAACAATGGGAATCTTCCATTTGTGCAGTTCAGGTACATAGTCACAGCATTGTGAGTCTAAATGAAGGAGTTTTTATTGGCTTCAGTGGGAGATCAGCACTGCACATAATGCTCTGTGGTTTTGGAGCTATTACTTCAAGCACTTGGGAAAACCTACAGGCATCTGTATGTTGAAGTCAAGGTGTCAATTTAAAATGTGGTAACTCTTTTGGAGCAGTTCCACGTATGGATACTTTTAGTCTTTATGAAAATGGGAAACTTCTGGCTAGCTCCTTCTCCTTTAACTTAAGTAATTTTCAGAGTGCTGAAAAGCACTCATGTCTTTTTACGTCTTTTTGTGGTTCAGTTTTGTAGAACTGTTTTCAAAAGTAATTTTGTGTATTAATGAATTTTAAGATATTTTGAAGGTAAAATAATCAAGTAAAAGTAAAATAATACCAATCACTAAAAATATGCTCTTATGTATCAGAAAACAGTGAACCCTATCTATACCGTAAAGATTTAACAGATACCAATGGAATTTTATTCTGCAGATTTAATAACTTATGTTGTTTGGTGTGCTCATGCATACTTTTTTAAGGGACACTTTTTCCTGTTAGAATTCCATAGTCAAGGTGGAATACCCAGGATATTTTACAACTATAAAATCTGTGCAAAGTACATGACAATTAAATATCTTACCAACACAACTTTTCTGACGAATGTTGGCAACTCCAAGCTCCGGGTTTCATTGTTGAGATGGTATGAACCATGGATCTTAGGTGACAGCTATTGCCCAGAGAAAAACCATGTCATTTTGACTCTAGAAGCAGAATGTATGTGCAGTTGATCTCTATATGCAGAGTGTCTATTTGTCTGATTAGTGACCTCCAGTTATCAGGTAGGCCAAGTTCTGATGATGATCTGGCAGCATTAGCTCATGTCTAAGAATTCTGAAGGAACATCTAGATTTTTTTTTATTTTGAGACTGGAAAAAAATTCTGGGTGGAAAAAGAAGAGAAGCACACCATTTGGAATTGGCAGGAAGAAAAGATTTACACCTCTGTTAGGCTCCCTATTATCTTGAGCTTAGTTTCAGAGCACTGAAAAGCTGAAGGTTGAAGTATTTATGATCTTAGCTATGAGCAATTTTTCCCAGGTGAGTGTCATTTTTTTTAAACGTTCATTTCTCCAATAGTCATTTTCATGTAGTGTTATTCAAAAATCCAATAGAAGTGTGAAAATATTTGGTAATCTATTTTTATTTGTATTCTTTAATTAAGTTTTTCCCTAGAGAGCTGATTTTCTCTGATTCCTGTTCTGTTATCTAGAGTGATTTGAAAACACAGACAAACTTGGTTATTTAGCAGCAAAAATGCAAATATAAGATCCTCTTGGAAAGCAGTAGCCTCACTCTCCACCTTGTCCTGTTCTTCTAATGAAAAGAATTTGCATACTATCTGCCTCAGAAAAGACAGGCAACTTCTTGAAATGCTTTCATTAACTGTTGTCCTTTTTAAAATATTTTTTGTTCCAAACAGAAATCATATGCAAGTTCAGTATTCTGACTATAGTTAATTCCTAAGGAAATCTATCCTGATGACTTAATTGCTGTGTCTTCATACTTCAGGCTTTTTTTGTTTATCTTACTGTGTTTTCTTGGCTTTCTTGTGTTTTGCTTGGTTTTGATAATGTTCTAGAGTGAAAGGATGGTTCTGTTAGAAATACATCATCTCCACAGTGCAGTGCTGCTTTCCTTTGGTCTCACTTCAGTTATATTTTTTTATGGGTTGCAGACCAATCTTACCAGTCTGAGGAAGATAGCTGTGCTTTGACTCCTCCTTCACTGTGAAGAATGAACAAGTTTTTTGTAGGAGTAAAGACTAATGGGCCTGTCACTCAACAAAAAAAAATCCTGGCATGCAATTTAACACTTGTAGGCTCTCTAAAATGATGTATTTCATTGCTTTCTTAATACCCTGTAAGCACAGTACAGCTGGTACCATGACTCCAGCTGTGCTATAGAGTTAAGCTGTAGAGTTTCTTTCTATAGTGCTGCAGGTAATGCCAGAAATAAGGCAGAAAGAAGTACAATAACCTTGCCATCACAGGGGAGCAATGAAAACAAGGACAGCATTTCTTTTGCTAGGGAAGGAGGATAAAAGGTGGTAAGTTTTTTATTATTATTATTATTATTATTATTATTATTATTGCAAGGTAGTGATATTATAGTGTTTCAGTATTTTGGACAAAATGTTTGTATGCATTGGACTGTAGCCTTCCTCTAGTCAGTTTTCATGTTCCACTTGTTCTTTTAGGACAACTACTTTTCAATTTGTTCTGTGGGAGTAGGCCTTTTCACCTCATTTCCTTTATGGTCTTCTATGCAGGCTTGAGTGTGCAATGCAAGCCTTAGGTTTGTAAATTATTGGTACTGGGTGTTTTCTTCATGTATATTATGAAATACCTTGGTAACACTTGGCAACTATGGTAGACAAGGATGCAGTTAGCAAAACAAGTATAACACTGTTCAGAAATAGCAAATCAGAAAGGATAGGGAATATCACAGGAAAACATTTCACAATATGTACATTTACTGATGTCAAAAGAGAAAATGATTATCAGGAGATGAAAAGTTACAAAAGTAGCTATCTCAAAATCAACACTTATTAAGAAAAACTTTAAATGCTTATTTTCTTCTGAACTGAAGTGGTAGAAAGAAAAAGAAGTAGAGAGACAACAAAGAAAAAAAAAGAAGAAGCCTTTATATCTTGAGACTACGGAGAGATATTATTGGTCCCATGACTCCCAATCCATTTAGATGATATATATCACCTCATTTTTTGAATGAAAAATTTATGGGCAATGACTAATGTATCTAAATCCAGAAAAGGACAGTGGCTTCTTGCTAAGGGTGGCAGTATTTTGGAGATATTGTATTGTAAAAATCCTCAACAAAAATCTTTTTCAAAGTATTTTTTTTCAGTTGCAATATTTCAGATCACTGTGATGAAATTCAAAGTCACTGCCAGGGAGTGGCAGGGATAGCAACTGTCTCTGTAGTAAATTTTCTAATAGCTAGTAGAAAAATCCTATCCTGTGCTTTGTCTTCTTGTACCAAAACTGAAATAAAAACATTTAATAGGCCAATTTTCCTGTGTGCACCACAGAAAATGCAAATTAGAAGTTAAAACATATATTGTAAACGGTGCTCACTAAGATTTTATTTCATTGTGTCATTCCTGTGGCTGAAGGTTGGCTGTGATCCCATAGCAGAACTGTGAGAGAGGAGGCAACATTTCATTTAAGACCTGCTAAATGCAGTCTACACAGTGGGGGCTTCATCTGAAGTGTAAAACATATATAGGATCATGAGCTGCTGTATTTTGAAGGGGAAAGGTTGGTGTGTTTTTTGCTTGTTGGTATTTTATTGTTTGGGTTACATTTTTTTCTAGGAATCCCTTATAAAGCCTTGGAGAGAACAAGAACTGTTCTCAGTTTACTTTGTAATTTTCCCAGTAATTTAAAAATGGACAGTTTCAGAAACCAAATGAATCTCAGACTCTTTAATTTCTGAAGTAACACAAGAGAGGGACAGATGAAGAATCTGAAACCAGTTTTCTGAACAAGGACTACAAAGGAAGGTGTCTCATCATTAGAAACCCGTGTATCTTTGACTAGTTCTGCGGGCAAATGCCAAGGACCATTTAATAGATCAAGTTTGTGTAATGTTCTGATATTCCTTGGCAAGATCAACCCATCAAAGCCATGTATTTTAACTAGTGACTATGCTCAGAAGTTTCATTTTGGCAGAAAGTGGAAAGAAAGAAAGGACTGTGATGAATTTTGTGATTAATAATCGCTGCTGCCTGGATGTTAAATTCCTATCAGTTTGCAGTAATGACTGAGATGTATCTGTTCTTCCTCACTATTCCTATACATATTTTCAATCCATCTCTTTTCCCTGGACTTATTGCATGATGTATTATAAACGTAATTCCCACTAAATACAGGAAAGTTCTCAAGTGGAATTCTAAAAAATATGGTAGAGAGAGCAAAAAGGAAAACATTCAGAGAAAGGGCCTTAATGAATGAAGATATAGATACCATATTCTGATGCTAATACTTAAAATCATATGTTTTATGGCTTCTTAATTTATATGTTTCATTTCTTCACCAGAGAGTTTATGAAAACATTTTTGCTATCTGTCAAAAGGTAAACATCTCTAACTTAAGGCATAAACTCTTGCCTCTATTTTAAAAATTTAATTGCATTCGTTTATCAAAATTGATTTTACATTTCTCTGGCTACATGCTCTTAAGTTAGTTTAAACGTTCTCCAAAGCAGTCATTTTTTATTGGGAAATTACTGAATGCATCTAAGCCTATTTAAGGGAATGTTAAACCAGTTTGAGTGGAGAGTGCACTACTTTTACCTAGATTAATTTAAGATTGACCTACTTACACAAGTGCAGCTTTTTAAAACAGAACAAGATTTAAACATAGGTCTTGGGGAAAACAAGGATTTCTTGGTAACTTAGATTTCAAGCACATTAGACATGATGCTTAATGTACCAATTACTGGCTAAAATTTGACCATAGAACTGTGTCTTTCAGTGGCAAAAAATATTTGGCAAAATATTCGGCTAAGTTTAGGATAAACACAGGAGGTCAGTAATGGTAGTTTGATACTCTCCTGTTTGTATTCATATCTGCAAGAAAAATAGAAGTCAAAGTAAAATGCATGATTTTTTTTTTTTTTTTACCTCTTTAGCAAATCTACCAAGGAAACTACTGTACCATACTGAAATTCTGCAGAAATCAGTTCTGTCAAAAACATAGAATGAGTAGTAGGAAATGAAACTCCATTACAGAGTTTTTTAGTGTTCAGTTACATTTACATGTTTTTGTTAACTCTCCAGCATTCAGAAAAATATTCAAGTTTTGCAGGCAACAAAAAGAAGAAAAAAACCAAATCCATCAGTTTGTACAATGCTGTCTGTATAGTGCCAAGTAAAACCTTCTTGGACCTGATGCAAATACAGTACCTAGTGTAATGTACCTGGACTCTAGTTAGTGCATAGATTCTGCTGTGGGCACTGTGTTGGCAGCCAAGAAAAATTTATGAAAATCCTGATCTCTGAACTGCATAGATCAACTTGTAGTAAATTTCTTTTGGCTACCAGTGTGGTTGACACAGTGCAGGAGATATATGCTCCTGGAAATATGAACCACTGGAGTTGTAAAAATTAAGTCTCCTAAGGGATCTCTGTGTCTCAAACTGTGCTCATGTCAAATACTATAGTTAGGTATAAAGAAAGCCAAGCATTTCAGATTAAAGGAAGCTCTGTATTACAGTATTACCATGACTTTAATTTCGTAAAGCATAATGCTCTCAATTGATTACATAAATATTTTAATAAGCTCTTATCAATATAAAATTTGACCTATAATCAAGCAGTGTGACCTTGCAGCTGTCACATGCTTGTTTTCCAGATCTGTACTAGGATAAATTTGTAAAAGATTAATATCTTTGTTGAGTTTGTATCGTATTAGACTTCTATATGTACTTGTAAATACAGACTTGCCAACAGGGGTTCATATCAAGGGTTATCCTACAATATATCCTATCTCTAGTTACGGCTATTAACAGATACCTAGGAAAGAGAGTAAGAGCAGGGCGAACATATGGCAGCAAAACACCAGCATATTCCCTCCTAGCTTCCAGAAATCTCAGATTCCTGACCCACAGACCATATTTTTGCATTTAATAGCCTTTGAGGGATTTCCTTTTGTGAATTGGTGTAATCTCTTTTTGAACTCATGTAAGCATTTGGGATCCACAACATCCTGTGACAATTGTTCTATGGCTTAGATGTGAAAAGTACCTTTTCTGAATTTTGAATCTGCCATTGATAAATTCACTTTAGGTAGACTGGTGCCTATATTGTGAGAAAGTAGTTTCCTGATCATTTTATCTAAACCATGCATAATTTTATGGACCTCTGTCGTATCTTGTTTCTAGGATAAAGAGAGATAAAAAGACCCCTAGCCTGTTGAGTTACAGCTTTGTTTATATGTAGTTGTTAGGTTAAGGAAGCACAACTGTTATTTTAAACTGTATCTATTTGAGTGCAAAATGAGAATTAGAAATATTATAAAACATAGCAAAAAAACCTTCTTATAATATTACACAATGATGAAGATGCCGGGATAATATTTGCAAGAACTTTGCAAGTTGAAGACAAAGGGAGTAAAGATTGATTTTTATTTTTTTTTTTTTATTTCACCATTTCCCCTGAAATTCAGTTTAATTCAGGAGTCAGCTAACGCAGATAATGACTTTCTATTGCTATATCTCAAGGCTTCCAGTATTTAAAAATCAAACCAGTCCTTCCCCATCTGTAAGTGCATGTTTTGTTGATAGAACTTAACAGGGTAGTCTGTCCTCAAACTTCCTAAATCTTCCATGGGTTATACTTGCTCGGTGTGAATATGCCCACCTGTTCCATATCTAGTCACCAGAATATTTTACATAAAATGGTAACTCTGAAGCATTCAGTGCCTGCTGCATAAAACATGTCCTTGAAAAGACAGTGGGTGCAAAGCTGTACTTGAGAATAGAAAGATGCCTTTCAGTTATTGAAGAGGTAGAAAATTATCAAAAAAAAACCCATAAATGGCCCTGGCTGGCCTGTGAGGATTCAGTCATTAGGTATAGTGCTATACAGATAGGAGAAGAGGATATCTCTCTACTAGACATGCTAGACCTCATTTGTGCTAAGGCTGCAAGTCAGGTAACTGAAAATATTAACTGTTGGTGAGATAATGACCTCATTTTTATTGATTGGGCAAGTTCTTTTGCTTTCATGGAGCACCATTTTGGCTTTGAGAAAAGTACTTCGTTTACATGTTATTAAAAGGGAAATCTGTTAAAAACTGGCAGTCAGTGAAAGCAGTCTTGTGGATGAATCCAGCCCATGATCTAGATGTGTGCTTAGCTGGCTGTCTTTAATACATCCCAGGGGCTATCGTGTGCAATACCATGCTTTCAGCTTCCTTCTGGCCTAAAATTACCAAGTGCACTATTATGCAAGCTGAAAGAGAAGCTAAGGAATACATCAAGAAGATTGGCTTTGTGATATTCTTAGTTAAAACAATGGAAATGTAGACTGTTACATACATCTCACATTGTGCATTTTGTGTCTATAGAAACAAGGTGATTATTTACATTGTGCGTTAATTGCCAAACAGAGATGGTCATGGTGCAGGTCAGGTCATAAACCAAAAAAGGTAATGTAACCTGAGCCACTAAATTGCATATAGCTTCCATCATGGTGTATGTAAACATAGGCAAGCCTATTTGGAGTAGTTAGGAAAGTTGCAAACTCAGTTATCCATTCAAACTGCAACTGGAGGTTATTATATTGCAAATACTAGGGCCAATAGAACAATCTGCTTGCATTTGCCATCTGCCTCAGTTCACAATCAGCTACCTATCTTAAACTGCTAATGAAAAGTGTTAAAACCAAGCTGGCTGACTTTGCATGGGAATAAATGGGGAAAGTTCACATTGTCTGTTACATCAACTTTACTGTCAAGGAAATGTCTAGCAGAAAGGCAGAATGGATCGTTGCAGACAACTTTGGCAGATTGCACCTACATTGGCAGAAACAGAAGTGCAATTCCCCCCCCCCCGCCCCGGGCCCCACTGATGCTCTGGCTCCATAGGGATCCCTGGCGCAACATCTCAGCGCTGGACCCCGAGAAGCTGAACGTGTTCCACACCGTGCGGGAGATCACGGGTGAGCGGCGGGGATGGGGGCACCCCCGGACCGACCCCACCCCCTCATCGGGACACCCTGACACCCCCCCCCGCCCCGGATCCCCCCCCACAGGGTACCTGAACATCCAGTCCTGGCCCAAGCACATGCACAACTTCAGCGTCTTCTCCAACCTCGTCACCATAGGGGGACGGAGCCTCTACAAGTGAGAGCCCGGCCCTGCCTCT
This sequence comes from Loriculus beryllinus, assembly GCA_039877255.1. Classification (NCBI taxonomy): domain Eukaryota; kingdom Metazoa; phylum Chordata; class Aves; order Psittaciformes; family Psittacidae; genus Loriculus; species Loriculus beryllinus. Next base: position 21,407 of record JBCJKH010060802.1, read on the forward strand.
CGCGGTGCTCTGGGTCCCCTTCGTCACCTCCCTGTGCCCCTGTGTGCCCTGCATCCCCCATCCCTGCATCACCATCATTCCCCGTCCCTGTGGCCCCCATCGTCTCCCATCACTGCATCCCCCCTGTTGTTCCATCACTGCATCCCCCTGGTTGTTCCCTCCA
>JBCJKH010060804.1:0-14754 GCA_039877255.1 Loriculus beryllinus
TTTTGCATATTTTACATTTAGTTTACTGTTAATCCCCTGTCGTGGTTTAAGCCCAGCCGATAGTTCAGAACCATGCAGCCCCTTGCTTACTCCCCTCTCTTCCTCCTCCTGCTCCCACAGGGATGGGGAGGAGAATTGAAAGAACATAACTCCCATGGGTTGAGATAAGAACAGTCCAGTAACTAAGGTATAACACAAAACTGATACTGCTACCAGCTGTAATAATAAGGGAAGAGCAAGGGAAGAGAGTACAACTGCTCACCACCTGCCAACCAATATCCAGCCCAACCCAAGAAGCAATCTAGCCCTTCCAGGTACTTCACCCCAGTTTATATACGGGGCATGACATGCTGCAGTATGGAATACCCCTTTGGCTAGTTTGGGTCAGGTGTCCTGTCTCTGCTTCCTCCCGGCATCCCCTCCTCCCTGGCAGAGCACGAGACTCACAAAGTCCTTGGTCAGGGTAAACATCAGTATTATCAGCTCTGTTCCCAGGCTGAAAGTCAAAACACAAGTGCTGCACCAGCTACTAAGAAGGAGAAAATTGACTGCTACTGCTGAACCCAGGGCATATATATGTTTTATATTCTATAATATAGAATATATCAAGATATGTAAATGATGTGGTTTTGATACTGTTTTCCAAAACTATTGAGTAGCCAATTTCATAAAATTCACAAAAATAAGGAAAAATATATTTCAAAACAAGGAACTATTTATTAGACTGACTAGAAACATCAATTTTTCATTATTCTATCCCTTCCTTCAATTTTACTAGGAGTCAAGTAGCTAAACCTTTATTCAATTTAAGTCTATAAAAGAAGATAAAAGAACTGAAAAGAAGACTGTGGCAAATTCCACATATTGTATCAATGTTTGTGGGGGAAAAGCAGACTAGCAATCTTCTTTAAATAGTCATGTTATGCTGATACATATTTTTTTATATGTTCTTGTACATTTACATTCTGGAAATCTATTAACAGAAAAACAAATCTAGTGACTCAAAGATCAAGCAATGCAAAGACAGCTTATTTTTTAAAGCAAGGAAATAAATTCAGACTCCTCAGAAGTGATTTTGAAAATTATTGTTAAATTATTATCATCACAAACAGGTAAAGAAGAAACAGTGAACATATACTTGTTTTTCATTATGTGTATTCAATATATTTGTTTTTAATTTACCTTCAATATCTTTATGATTGGAATACAGTGTTTGATCGCTATCTGTTCACAATGGCTCACAGTGTCTAACAAGAAATACCTTGAGGAGGTAGCTGCCTATGTTTTTTTTTATCTTTTTGTTTTGATTTGCTTTCTGTTTTGTTTGTTTGTTGGGTTTTGGTTTTTTTTTTTTTTTTTTTTCTTTTTTTTTTTAAGTTAAATATATGGGATTAAATTGGCTTTTAGGGTTTGATATTTTGTAAAGGCTTGCAAGCTGGGACCTCTCCAAACTGTGGAAAAAGCTGCAGCTACAGGGAGCTAATGTTTGTTGGCTTTGCTATGTCAAAGCCCTGGATTGAAGTTGTTGAGAAAATAAAAGCCTCACCAAACTTGAGACCTAGAGGCAGAGAAGCAGAGGAGCCTGTGAGCTGGGATGGATTACACATGGTTTGGAGAGTGGGAGGAAGGTGGCAATCTGTAGATCCCTGTTTTGAGACATCTGTATAGTGAATCTAGATGGCAGGGTAGTGATTCCTGGATAAGATGGTTTATGAGCTGAAGGGACAAAGGAAATTACTTGGGAGGGAGAGAAGGTACAGAGCCCAGTTACTGTGCTTTAGTCAACTAACTGGGCCTGTTGAAGTCTATGGGATAAGCGAGACAGATTCTGAAGTCACACAGGTTATTTTGTGCTGTTGAAGAAAGCAATCTTTCTCAGAGATGCTGAGTTTTACTGTTGTGTAAATTAATATTAGAATCTAGCAGGATTTAGGGAGAGAAAAAAAAAAAAAAGGGATCCAGCACCATTGTTAAAATACCAGTAATGACACAGGGAGGGGCATGTCACTTATAATGCATTATCAGCCCACACCTTGCTGATCCCCTTGGCTTTGTAAGAGAAGTAAAGTCTGAAACACAGTCTCATAATACTTTTTCTACCAGCTGCTAATGACCGTATTTGATGACAAGCTGTGTATTCATGGAAAATAGCTACGTATGAAACATATTCTTACCATCTCTTTTGATAAATGGTATAATTTTATAGTTTAATATTAAAGTATTCTATAATGGTTTCAACTTTTGGGATACAATTTAGGATATTTCTTTGCAATATGAGTATGATGTATAAAATATGTGAGTGCACAGCTCTTTCATACTAAGTTATTACTTTGGCTATTGTAATTAAAAATGCACACCCAGAGTGCATGAAGTACCAAGTATTACACAATAGAATGAAGATATGAGAACAGAACTGAATTTTTAAATTATGCCAAAAATAACTCAAACTTATTCAAAGAAAGAATTTCAAGGTTAATGCTTCATGTAAGCCGTTTGTACTGGAGAACTTTTCCAGCATGTGTTTACTACACTCAAGAACAGAAACCAGGGACAAAAGTGACAATCGAAGAATCCTTAATTTTTTAAATTCATGTTAATGTAACAGTTATTCTAAAGACAACTGTAGCTTTTGTTTCTGTAAATGAAGTTTAGTAAATTACAGGTTAATGGAAAACCAAGGGAGAAAGGCTATATTCTCACAGTGATAGATGGGGATTTATGGACTTAAGTCCTATTAGTGCTAACGGGAGTTAAGAACAAAGTCCCTCTATATCATGATGAGATTAATTTCCACTGCTTAAATACACATTATAAGGCAGCTACACGAAATATGTTTGAACAACTATTTCTTTTGGTCTAGTCCTTTTTTGTTTGTCATAAGTTACCCTTACAGATGGGTATTAGGATCCAGAAAATCTGTTTATACCAGTAGGGAAAGTTAAATGGAACCAGCACTCTTTATTTGTGACTCATATATTTATTCTCCATATTACATAAAGACCCCACTGAATTTCAGATACAAGTTCCTGAAAGTGTTACAGAATATGGCTGTGACTCAGACACCAAGCCTTACTGGAATAAATATAAAATCTATTCCAATTCATCTTCTTCCAAAAAAACTTGAAATAAATTATGGGTCACAGCCACAAAAATGAATTAAATTTACAAGTCAGAAAAACTGAAAGGGGAATTTTAGTATTTGATTGTGAAAACCTGGTATTCTAGATTTCTAGATTCTGCTTTTAAGGGATTCAGGTTTGCAAAGGAACCACACCTTTACTCTGTTTGTGCCCATTACATGACTGCTGTCAGTAAAAACTATCAGTCTGAACTTCTGTTTTACTGTAGATACTTGCTACTATCTTTTCAGACCTATGACGTTTGTACACAGAATATAGTCCTTTTCAGTTCCTGCATCACTTTTAAATTTCCATTAGTGCTGCAAATACATATTGAGTTGGTTCCTCTGTGGCAGTACTCTCATCTAAGGCTATCAAAAATGTCCGAGACGTTTTCAAGCAGCTTTTCATCATTACAGTATCACTGTAACTCAACAGTCAATCTAAAGATGTTGACTGCATGAAATATTTTTCTTTCATACAGAAAGTTTCAGTTCTTCATAAATCATTGAAACAATATTTAGAAAAGAGAGGTTTTAAGACCTGGAAGCAAGAACTGACTGTTTTTCCAGTATTTTCTCAGGAAAATGCACTTTGCTATTAGGTGGGATTGCACTGTATCTCTAAAGCTTTCAGCAGAATTTGGCCTCAAGACAATATCTAAAATAAACTTGAGACTTGCTCTTGAGTTGGCTTGTTACAGCGACAAATAGAAAAGTTTAACCTCATTTTTAATAAGACAAGATTATTCATTTTTAACTGACATATCTAAATTTGTAGTTTATATTTCTGTTTTTCTGTTTATCCATGTTGAATATACTGGCTTTCAAACATGAAATTTGTGGAAACCATCCTGTAACTGAGCCTCTTTTTCAAATATCATAATCCACTCTGTTAACCAAGGAATGAACACTACTGCTCCCTAACTCACTGGAGAGCTGCTTCTGAAAACAATTTTAAAACTATTGGAGAGTCCAAGGAAGGAAGCCTGACACCAGCTTTGGCAAAGGTCATCAACTTCAGCAAAGGTAAAGCTTCTGGTGACTTTTAAAGACCAATTTAAGTATTCATTTTTGCAGGTCCAAACCTAAACCAAACATGAGTCAAAAATATTTTATTCACTGCAAAATTCATTTTCTGCCCAAATTCCTGAAATTTAATTCTGGAACGATCCAATCCAAACACTGTCTATTATTATTATTTTTTATTTTTTTTCTGAATCATTTATAAATCATCAAAGGAACCAAAAAGGAAAAATTGATATTTCTTTTACTTCGTCAGAGTCATCAAAGGAGCCCAAAATGCTGTAATTACTTCCTGAGAAAAATCTCCAGTATAGATGCCAGGAAAGAATACAGGAATATTCAGATCTTATAACACAGAAAGAGAAGAGAATAGTACAATCATCCTCATAAACTTCCCAAAGGCCAGGAGATAAGTACAGTGAGATTATTTCTCCTCATTTCTGACTTGTGGTGTAAGGATGAATTTCGGTGTTAATAGGGAACCAGATTTCCTGGGATTTGGAAATTCAGCTGTTGGTACCTGATAGCCATGATGCACATATTATCTGTACTAGCCTCTTCTCTGCATAGTGTTAACCAATCTATCCACCTACTGCACCATCTATTACAGTTTATCAGCAAACTAGATGCTTGACCCTCATGTTTTTATGCACAACTCCAGTTGGTCTCATTCTTAATAGGCACCTAAACCACATCTTCTCCTCAACACCCGGTAGTGATATACAATATGCACCCTTGATCAGCTTTTGCAAGTAACTGGTGCTATGCCACATCTTGTAACTTGGTTAGTGGGACAGGAATTGCCTGTGCTACCATTGTCTAACTTTTCCTTGCTCCTCTCTGCTTCATCATGCTGTTGCACTGTTGTAATATCATCTGGTAGACTAAAAGTTTCAGAGCAGAACTGCACAAAACAGTATTTTCCATTGCTGCTTATAAAACTGACTGATTTGGAGCTCTTTTTTTTGCATACTATAGAAATTCCGTATGGTGTGGGAAATATGCTGTATCAGGGCAGTGTAATATGATGCTGTCTGCTTAGAATTCAAGCTCATCAGGGGGATTTGCATGGATTCATCTGGACATATAACAAACTGGACAGCTGCAGACCCACTAGAATGTGAAAAAACTCTGTCTATTCCTGAGCCTATAACTCAGGCTCAGGGTGTCAGAGGCAAGTTAATGATAAAATGAAGGATGTTAAGTAATCTGTCTTCCAAACTCACACAATAACAATTTAATGACTTCTCTGTGCCTTGATCGAAGGAGTTAATTGTCAAATAGGTAAAGATTTTGAATGTTTTTTGTAATCTTGAAACTATAAAGTGGCCTTTATTGCATGTCCGCTTATCTGAGATAAATATTGTGCAATGTAGATATTTGTCTGTCACGTCAGTATTAACACATTACTATATCCACTGCACAGAATTTTTCAGCATGTTTTCACCAGAAAAAGGCACATATTTCCTTGCATTGAGATAATCAACTACATAGGTACTAGGAAAAATATTTGGTGAAATGCTTCAGCATTAAGCTTTGCAATGTATGCAAGTGAACACTCCTTTCAAGCACTCTATTTAAGAGAATAGGTAGAATAGAATTTAAACAGAAATACTCACTTGAAGATGAAGCTAATGAAATGAAAAAGCTATGACTTGTAAAGGAGATTAATTATGATGGTTTAAAGGTGGGTTAACATAGGTTAAAAGCATGTTTTATTTGTAAATGTAAAAGAAACAGTTTCCTATAATGAAAGAGTAATTTTATTCTGGGCTTCCACATTTTTATTTAATCTCACATTATTTAAGATTTAAAAAGCCCAGTTGAAGAAAAGCATAAGAGTAGCAACATGTAAAGAAAGAAAGACTGGACATAGATTTTCCCTTATACTTGTGATGCAATAAGAATTTTACTTGACTAGAGGATGAGTGTAAAATACTTGCTTTGTGAATATCATCAGACATGTACAGCTCTGGTACTACCATTTGGCTCAATAACACAGAGATTGGCAAGGCTGGACCTTAAGCTGTGAGTTGTGCCCATCAGGAAAGTTTGTTTAAGGGAGTTTTAGGTTACATGGTTTACTTTTTCTCTGCCTTCTCAGAGTGTACATGACATAAATTCCTAGCAAGATGTGGCATGCCTTTTCCACACTATGAAAAAAGAAAAGGAATATGAATTCCCAACAGTAACCCATACTCTAAATAAGTCAAAAGAAACGTAAAAAAAAACCCAAGCAAACCTCAAAAAAAAAAGAAAGAAACAATTTACAGAGTTTACCAGCTGCTGTAAGCCAAATTAAGCTGATTTGGTTTTACTGTCTCTCCTGATAGCTAGACCAGGTGTGTATGGGTTTAAGAGAATGCGACTTACTGAAAGCTGATGTCTGCAACATGCTGTTAAGTTCCCATTGTGCACTGACAAATTCCTCTTCCTTACTGCAAACTATAGAGTCCTATAATGAAAAGTCAGCACTGATTTTGCAGTTGATCCAAGTTTGGGGTTTTTTTTTAACCCATTGTTTTTCTGTGTTTACTGTGTTATACATAGCCAGGGCAGCAGAGGGAGCCCAAAGATTTTGGTCGTCAGTGAGAGAACCAGAGACAGAGACTGACAGTGTCAAGAGAAATCACTGTAGTGGCTTGGAGTACCAGGACTTCTTCCAAGCTAATAGATATACGCATATTCATTATTTAGCTGATAGTTTTAAATATCAGTGAAAATTCAAGGTACCACTTAGTGGCCAGGTTTTATTTTGCACTTGTTTCTTACTTGAGCTTTTTGTTTACAGTTTGCAAAAAACTATTTATCAAGAATATAGATGTCCTTTTTGAGCCTAATAAACTGTTTTAATGACTCATTTTATGCATAAAGATTTAGAATAAATGTTAGAACACAGCTACCTGAATTTTAAGAGCTACAGTAAATAAATAGTAACATAGTGACAACTCGTAAAATACTGAACTGTGGTGAAGTGACTTTTGTTCAACAATGCAGAAATTCAGCTCGCAAAATAATGAAAGATGGCTTCGATTGTAATTTTAAGTTAGACAGACCTTCATGTTTTTCAGAAGATGTTCATCTTCAGATGTTCAGTTGGGAAGAAGTTAAAGCTAATAAAATAAAGGACTGAAAATCCCATCCACATATTAGTATTTGTTTTTCTGCAAAGAAGATTTGGGTTTCTGAAGGGTCAACAGCTGCTGACCATAAAAAAACCATATTGTGTATTAGTGAATACATTATAAACAGAATGCCAGCATCACAAAGGCAGCATTTGTCTTAAAGTCAAGATTGTACTTAATTGTTCAGTTTTTGAACGCATATAATTGACAGAATGAAAAACCCTGTGTTTCTGACCAGGTTTGCTATCTTCTGTAGTATACTACTTATTTTTTACAGATCAGGCTGTAGTCTATCATCTCAACTGTTTTAATGTACTTTCAAGGCAACACAGAACAGAATTGAATACCCTTACAAAATAGAAGTATTACACTGAAAGTTGCACTGAAAGGAAATGTTTCTAATTCTCTGATCATAGAGAGAAAACGCACTTGAAATGTGAACTCAGGCATTCTCTTCCCAAATTCAATACAATTTTTTAAAGTGGTAGCAACTTTGTTTCTCTAAATATGCTTTTTATAGTGATCTAATTGTTGGATTTTTGCATTTTACTGACCCTGTGTTCTGTCTTGTGCTTTGTACCAGATACACCCATTCATCCATTGAAAAGTAGCTATGGAGCACTATTCTAATCATGTGGGTATTGTTTAACCCTCTGGTCAAACCTGAGTAGATCTCCTTGGATGACCTGTCAATCTGCTTGGGATTTGCAATCCAACAAGGCCGCAGATGCAAATTAAAGTAATTTTCTACCTGGAAAAAGTCATCTGCCTTTCTCAGTAACATCTACCGCTATGTTCCAAGGTGGGTAAAGGTCAGGCAGCTGTGATTATCACTTTGGATATGGGTTGCATAAATATCTGACTTTATGAATTTGTGTTATTGATTTTCTAACTACAGGTTCTTGGTACATTAAAAAGTCAAAGGTCTTTTCTTGCTCTTACTGGTGATTCAGAAGGATGGCTTTTGCTTAGGGTTATTCCCTTCCCTCTTTATTTTGGCTACACCAATTATTTTTAGTCTGTTCTGTCATTCCAAGTATGTATCCTGACCCCTGAAATTGTTAGGATTTCAGAGTATTTACTATATTTGGATCTTACAGAATCATAGTTTTTCCTTCATCTCTTTATATTTTAACCCTCTCTGTCTCCAAATTACTATGTAACTATTTTCAAAGGCATTTATTTGCCTTTCTTCAAAATATGTGATATACTTCTATGGGGAAAGAATGCCTATATCTCCTCTTTCACCAATTTTTAAAGAGAAAATCTGTGCTCTAAGTTACTAGCATGTATTTTTTTACGTGTTAAATAATTTTATCTAAGTTTTCTTTGTCAGTTCACAGTTCAATATCGAGTTTTATTATCTTTAGACTTGAACCTCTTTCTCCTTATTGTCTTAAAATCTCCAGTCTCCTTGTACTCTATCTTCTGCCTTTCTTTAATAAAAAATTAATCAGTATACATACAAAAAGCATATTTACCACACTCATAGAATTCATAATATACTAGATCACTGTTTCAGTTATTCTATCATGACTGTGCAACAGCTCTATTGATGAAGGACTTTTAAAATAATGTATACATCCCTATATACACTGTATACAATGAAATGATAAAATATTATTAACAAAGCAACTTAATGAATCAACATTTTTGAGGTTAGAAAAGTGGAACACTATAGAAACTAATATGTATCTAACTGAAATCTATCTAATTAAAATATCTAACTGAAAATAATGAGTTTGTTACAATTACCAAATAAAAGTTATGAAAATAAAAAGCCAATCTTTGGCTTTACTTGTGTGTTTGATGGTATAATGATGACTTTTCTGTTTGAAAAAATCAGCTGCCAAATTAAATATTCTCACTTCTGTTCTTAGAAGTGGATTTCCTTCTTCATTTAGTTCCAGGTGAAGAGAAGCCTTAGCTAGATTTTGAGCTCATTGAACACATTTAACTTGAACTTTAATCACTGCTTGAGGTAAGATATCTTACCATGGTTGTCTCTGCAATGGATCCAAAGCTGTTTATAAATATGTTGCATGTGACATTAACTGGAGGGCCTGCAAAAGAAAAAAAAACCACCAGTTTGTTTACCTTACTGACTGACTGACTATAAAATATAAAAAAATATGAATTCTAAAAAATTTAATTAGAATGAAATAGTGCTACATGCACAACTCATTTAGGGCACAATTAAAGGGAATAGTTTCTAATAAATTTTGTTTCAATTTTTCTCAAAGGTAGGCTACTTGACTGGCCAGTTTTAGCAATAATGAAAAGAGACAAAGTTGATTATTAACTTACGCAAATGTTTCTGTGCAAAAAAAGAAAAAAATCAACACCCTGTTTGAAATACACAGTAAACAAGGTTTTTATGTGTGTTTCAGCAAGCAGTGTATGCACTTCTCACAACAATTAGTGATACAAATAGCCTTCACTCAAGGCAGCTGCTACCTTTAGTGTTATCTGTCATCACTGGTAACAGAAATACATTGCTTCTGCTGTTTACTGCTTACAGGAACAAATGTGGATAAGAAAGAGGGACTTACTTACATTCTATTCTCATCCCTCTCAAATCCACAAAATGGTTAATAATTTGTTTAAACTGTATTTTCTGTTACCATGAGTCTTCAGGCAACTGTTGTTCTGTCTTATCTTGCATGTGTGATGAATCAGTAGTGGCAGCGTAGTCATTATGATAAACTGAACAATGAATTGTCTCTTCATGGAAAAGGTTTTAAATTATTTCTCTGAAAGTCTCTGTAAAAATAGCATGGTGGTAGAGCATGCTAATTTGTCCATTGAATCTTATCAATTTCAATCTCTGTGCAGCAAAACCAAGATTTTTCCATCACAAGGTTTTTAGTCACCCTCCTACCCTTTAATATTCTTCTATATCAATAATCCAGTTCAGCATTGGAGAACCTGGTTTCTTTTTGTAGTTTTAAGCAGTCGCTAGTAATGAAAGATCTGTATCTGGAATTTGAGGGTAGGTCTTGCAAACCCTTACATAATATTTCCTTTTAGGGTCATTAAAGAAACAGCTGCCCTGCAACTGTTAATGGTTTGCAACTAAAAAAATCTAAAGTGACCAATGAACTCGATGTTGAATACTTGAACAACCAGAACATCCAGTAAAAATTCTGCCAACAGGACAAAATTTGAAACATTCTTCTTTCTTCATGGCAATAATTGTTTTGAAATACTGTGCAGCAATTTCAACAAAACATCACTACGTGTACTTCAGTCACTGTAATACACAAACTGAAACCTATGGAGCAGAATTTTCAAGTAAGAAGGTATCGCTCTGAAGTGACTTTGACACTATTTTCATTTTGATATCCAGTTAATTATTTAGAGCTGTTCTTGAGCATCTCCAGTATTTCCTAGAATTCAGTAAAAGCTTAACATAGACAACTCCTGAAAAGGATCTAGGGAAAGGAAAAATCAGGGGAGATGAACAAAAGCAGAGTTAGGAAAAACTGTCAGGGAGAAAATTGTACTTCTTGGCTATGTTAGATTATTTCTTTGCAACACAGCTTTCTTTTCAAGCATTTTCATGTTCTAGTGCTTATCATCATTTCAAATTTAGTATGACACTATCTTGTTTAAATTAGTACTATGCTTTAAGGTATAAGTGTGCTATATCAACAAACATAGTTGCTTTTATAAAGAAAAAGCCATAAATCACTACAATGCTTAATTTCAAAAGTAGCATTACAACAGTATAGTTAACATCTAGTTATAAAAAGTGCAAAATGAGAAGCTAAATGCAGCTTGGAAATGATTTAGAGATTATTTAAATATACTGTGCTGAGAGTAAAAAAGAACTTCCCAAGACATATTAAAAAGAAGCACAAATGAAGCTGTTAAAACTGGAAGTCTTACTCAAACACAGGAACTCAGGCATGTGGAGCATAGATTAAAGACAAGGAGAAAAAAATAGAGCTGACACTCACTAGACACACAAACGCTAACAATGATAACTATCTGCAAGGAGTTAAAAGTAGAATTCTGCCAACATCTGGAAGGTGAATTCAAGAAAGGATGATTAAAAGTATCCATGAAAGTGAAGAAGGTCAGAAGAGAAGTCTTTGTAGCATCGTTTGTTTCCAATTGCTAGCTGTGTCAAATACTGTAGCTATTCTGATGGAAGATTTGAATGAGGACTGTAGAAGATGTTTCAGGCTAAGTGATGAGGACAAACTGACAGGCTGAGGTGATATCAAGCCAAGCAATAACAGAATCTTTGTAAAGTTGTGGAAATATAAATCACCGTGAGTCAGCTATAACCTGCATCAGTTTTGTTATCAGGGGAAACGTGTACCTTGTTCAGCAAGAGTAACTTGAATTAAAAATGCTAATCAGACTTCAGGTGTGATAGTGGATGACATCGACAATGAGCTTTATCCCTGTAAACCTTACCTCTGCAGCATCCAAACTGGTAGAAATTATGACAACTATTGTGATTAACAGATGTGGATTAATATTTTTGCTGAAATAATGTCTCTCAGATCTACTGAAACTCTGTGAAAGAGCTGATGAGCACACGGATAAAGGCAGTCTAATAAGATTGAATAAATATTAGCTTTAATTGTAGTATACAATTAAGTTAATTAAACAAGTTTATTTGGAGTTTTAATAACTTTTCAATGTGGTCTCTTTTCAAAGGCTCTTTAAGGATGTTAGTCTTCAGTGAAAGACAGTGCCTTTTGCTTTAAAGTTATTTAATGTTAGGAATACATAGCCATTTTTCAAAGTGCAAGGTGATTGCTGGTGCATTCCCCCAGGGATTTGCACTGAAAGGCCAAAACAGCTTCTAGAAGTGATGAGATGAACATATTTATCTAATTTTTTTTTTTTTTAATTAAATCTTGGTTTAAGAAGTTCCTAAACTAATGATTAGCTGAGTACTTTTTGGCAATACAAAGGCAAGAAACACTTTACATTTTCTTATGTAAAACCCCAAATTTCCATGTTAATAAGTTGTTATCAGTGTTGCGATCTGGGCTATATAAATTTAAAAATACAATACCTCTTCTGTATCAGATTAATTCTGAGCATCTTGAGGCTATGACAATTTTTACACATGGATTACATAATTGTGTCCAAATTTGAAAGGTGATAAAGTATTTCTGATATTTGCAAGAAACAGAGTCTGGGATGTGGAACAACTGAGTAACGTTTGATCTACTGGGAAAAGTAAATAATTTGCAGCTGGAAAAGAAATTTTGAAAGATATCCTAAGTTTCTGGTTTTATGCCATATCTAAATAAATACCAACAGTCTTCTCTATTATTTCTGTTGAACAAGAACAGATATGCAGATTTCCTTACCCAAAAGCAGAGTGCTCAGACAAAATATGCAATTACACGTTATTGACTAAAGTTAACTATGACTAAAATCAGTAAAGATCTTGTGTAAGTAGGAATTTTACTGGAAGAATAAATTATTTAAAATTATTGACTGAGTTCTCTTATTAGTACTCATTCTGTTTCTTTAAAACTGTTGCTACATTACAAACTCAAAAAGGCATTAAACCCCAGCACTTGCCACCAGAAAGTGGCAAAGTCACTGAAGGAGATACTTATTCATAGTGATAGGTCTGAATCATTCTGGGCAGATTTGTTCAAAGTGTGTAGCTGTCTAGAAGATTTAGAACGGGTACTTTTTGAAAAAGAACAATGTCAAATTAGGTTTTGTCTCTTTAAATTTCAATTGTTACAAAACAAGGCTCTAAGTTTTTTAAATTACACTTTCAAAAAGTACTGTGTTGAATTTGCTAATCTTTAAATCATCTGCCTATTCTTCACTGTAGCTCCATCAGAACATTGTGATTGCATGATGTCCATGGCAATCTCCAGAAGCCAATCTCTAAATCAACTGCTAAGCTGTAAACTCATTTTTAAACACCTATTCGCAGCACTTCGGGAAACACAAAGAAGAAAGAAGAAAAACTGCAGGGTTTAGACTTTGCCTGGGGTCTTTATGCTCAGGAAAACTTTACTTTAGGTTGAACCTGCAGTTTGCATGCTATAGAATATACTGTGGCAACAAGTCAAGGTAACTTTAATAAGGAGCAAAAATAATGTAAGAGCTACCATTCATACAAGAAAAAAAAAGTAGAAATAGAATGTTTTACATTACTTTCAAAAAATTGTTTGATATTGTTGAGCCCTCCAGGAAACCAGGCACTGGAACATTCTTCAAAGTAGTTCTGGCAAGGAAAGTCCAGGGGACTTATTCTGTGTGGTTGCTAAAGATATTTATCACTGTTGTAAATCTTTTAGTGATGTGTTTGAATTTCCGGTGTACATTTATCATTTTCTGGGAAATATAAGCACCACTAATTTATTAAAAGCAAAGCATTACCAGCTGCAGTAAATACTGGTTAGTAACTTTATATACACAGCACCAACTGTTTATAGCTTACTGTGAGGAAGTACTTTGGAAAATGACTTGGTTTTTATGAATCAATCTGGGGAAATTCTGATAACACTAGCAAATAGAGTCATAACCACTTACATTTCTGGGAGTTGGAGATGTCAAAAAAAATACAAAAGAAGTTAGAAAGAACCCACCCACTACCACCACAAAAAAAAAAAAAAAAAAAAAAAAAAACCAAACCAAACCAAAAAAACCCAAACAAAAACCACCAACCCCCAAAAAAGAAAAAGTTAATTGTATTAGATAATCGAAACCTAGTGATAGGCTAAATTTCCAAAAGGTCTGTATTTGGGCAGCTGTAAAAGTGACAGGAATAGAGAATATTACTACTGAAATAAACTGTCATAACAAAGAAAGGCAAAAGAAGGCTTTTTTTTGTTTTGTTTTGTTTTCAGTGAGTGTACTTCTTAGTTTTCATATTTATACCAGGAACTGCATTTGTGTGAGAAGAAATATTGAAATACTAAAAAACTGAAAGTTTAGGCTTGAAATTACCTTTGAAATTTGGTCTGATTCTTGCATCGTAGCCTGACATCCTTCCCATTAGCTTATCCAGGAAATCAGATGGCGACATTGGCATGCTGCGTGATCTTGCACTGTCTGTTTCCTTTGTGGCTACCAAGCTAACAGCAAGGAAAAACAGGCAAACAAATGGAATTTTGTTAGAGATTTTGTTATGTATACTTTAATTTTACATAGTCAATAATTTACTTCATGTACTAACAAGAAAATAGGAAAGCTAAGGTTGCCTTTCCGATTAGTTTATGCTTCAAGAATAGTAGTAGCAAATAAATGCTTTTCCTATCTGTCATTTTATATGTAAATTTTATTTTGTTAAGCTGCTTAGTTATAGGTTGCTGTTACCTCTTCTTCAGGATTTTGTAGATTAATAAGACTTTCTGTCAACAGTAGTCATTTCGTTGTCACATAGTTAAACTATGTCATCTACACAAAAGCTCTGCATGTGGAATGTCATAATTTGGAGTCTACGCTATGATGAATCTTTTTTTAACTGGGTGTGGTGTAACAGAAGTC
>JBCJKH010060812.1:6201-19102 GCA_039877255.1 Loriculus beryllinus
CTGTTAAGAACTTGGGAGTGCACTATGACGGACATGCCACGGAGTAGTGGAGGAAGGATGTGGGGAGCATTGCATACTCTAGGGAGATGAATACCATGAAATGGGGAGTTAGTCTAGAATCTTTAGGAGAGAGAACTTGAAAAGAAAGTACATTGAAATGGGTAACTCAGAAGTAGAAATATCAATTACAAAGAGAATCTTGAATCAGAAATGGCTCATTAAAGATATTGGTTCTCAGAACTAAATATTTTGCTCTACAGATCAATTCCTACTTTGACACTCTTGTTAATGAAGATGTAGCCGAAGAGTAATTTAGAGGGAGAATGAAGAATTGTAGAGCTCCTTCTATTCTGTAAAGAAGGTTTTGTTTCATTTTGTTTGTTTGTATCTTTGTTTGTTTGTATCTTTGTTTGTTTTTTGTTTGTTTTTTTTGTTTGTTTGCTTGTTTGTTTGTTTGTTTGTTTTCCTGGAAGAATAAATTATGCGATCTGTAGCTCCTCAATAGCAAGGAGAAAATGAACCTGTGGCAAAGTGTGGATTAAATACTAAAGAAAAAAAGTGTAGACCTGCTTGCATGAAGAAATTCCTGCAAGTCAGTGCTGCTGTATTAATTGCCTAAATAGCACTGGCACACCTTTACTAATACAGATAAAAATAATGGGTAAAGGCAATTTGCAATTTTCAGAGTCTTATTTGATGATCAATTTAAATAATTCTTTCTGGCCATGCAGACTTCATTTTAGGAATATGGTTTTGCATGTAGTTTCCCTCTTTCCAGAGTGAATTGTTTACTAAACTTCGTAAATGCATTCTATTTCAACATTTATTTTGATAAATATGCATCTTGAAAAGTCTGTGTTAAACATAAGCTTGATCCAGCAATCCTTTATTGTAAAAATGTATTCCGCAGAGCATTAAAGTGTTGTAATAAAAAGCTATCTGATAAAATAAGCAACGAAATTGAAATTTCAGCTTAAACTACTTTTTCAAGAAATAAGTTATCCTGAGGCTCGTGTTTGAGCTTGCTGTTATTATTTGTTGTGTGTAGCAAACATTTCCTTGTTGAAAGCCTATATTTATTTAAGCTAAAGTTGGGGTTGAATTTCTCAGTACAGTTACAGATACCATTAAGAAAAATGATTCATTGTTATTACTTAAATTTTACAGTTTGGGGTTTTGTAGGCAGCAAGTAAAAAAGAATATTACGTGTCATTTCATTTTGAATAATATTGAATGTCTTAGTTCTGTGTAGCTGTGTCTAGAATAGAAATGAAAATGGTTTATTTTACACTGTCTAATCCTGCCCTAAACATCCATTTCAAACCAATCAAGATTTGAAATATGCCTGATAATTAAAACATTGTTTGTAGCACAGGTGAATGTTCTGATTATGCAGTTCTTTATTATCACACTTGAAGAACTTCCAGCTAAACATATATGGAGAGAGTTATGGGCAAATGCAACGTTTTTGTGGGCTTGAGGTAAGAAATATCCACTGCTGATGCAACATTATACACAAAAGGTACCATTCTTCCAGAATGGTAATATTCCAGTACTCTACATTTCAGCATGTGGCTGAATTAGGCTGAATTAATTTTACTTGCTAAAGTCAAGGGAAAGTGAACAAGAAAAATTCTCTTGAACACATTCTTTCAGAATTTTAAGACAATGTCTCTGATCATGTGTGCTTTATGTCACCATAAGAGGATATTCAGGTTTACTGAAATATTTCTTGAACCATCCAGTTTAAGTGTTAAATATTAATATTAGCTTTCAGATTTAACCTTGAACCATTTAATAGGGGAAAATATATTAAGCCATAACAGTAATTCAAAGAGTGGTACCATATGTAGGTAGTCTGGTACTATTCATTATAAGAGATCTCTGCAGCTTTTACAGAAGACATTATTTCCTTTACTTGACACAGTCTAGAGCTAATACCCAAGGTACCATTTGTGACTGAAGCTCTGGAGGAAGCAAGGATAGGCTCCATAAGCTAGCTACTTTGCTTAGATCTCCTGGCCTATTTGATACACCTTTTTCCCGGAAACTTCCCAATGAATTAAATTGACCCTGCACGTTAAATCACAAAAGTCTGTTCATGGTGCTGCAGGTTCAAAGCTTGCTCCCTGTTGGAGGGTAACTGAGGGAGAAACAAATAAAATGAAAACTTGAACTAAGACTTCAAGGAAATAGTTCTTAATTCTCTCCTGGACTGCTCTGAGGGATCTTTTTCTACGCAGAAAGTACATGCATGTAAATTTTATGCATTGGGTGCAGGAATGTGTGGAGGAAAAGGGAAATACCTGTAATTCTGCAGTGGTCTACATCTTTAACTGCATGTAAGTCTTTATCAATAAATCTAAAAGTATCACCTTAACCTTTTGCCTGACACATGCTAAATATGAAGCATATGTGCGCATAATATGTTGTAAAATTTTATTTGTCTTTTTGTCACTGTAAACATGTAAACATGTTAACATGTAAACATGGGAAGTTTAGATTGGATATAAGGAGGAAGTTCTTCACTGTGAGGCATATGTGCCTATAATATGTTGTAAAATTTTGTCTTTTTGTCATGGTAGTGATAGGACAAGGGGTAATGAGTTCAAACTTAAACAGGCGAAGTTTAGATTGGATATAAGGAGGACGTTCTGCACTGGAATGTGTTGCCCAGGTAGGTTGTGAATGCTCCATCCCTGGCATTGTTCAAGGCCAGGTTGGACAAAGCCTTACGTGTCATGCTTTAGTGTGAGGTGTCCTTGCCTACGGCAGGAGGGCTGGAACTAGATGATCTAAGGTCCTTTCCAACCCTAACTGTTCTATGATTCTATATTTTGACAAACTGGAAATCAAAACACTGGATTCTAGTTTCATTTTTGGAAGATAAATTTATTTTGTCATTTAAAATACATTCATGAAAAATGACAGCAAACAAGTAATTATACTATGTGCATTTGCTCTCATTAGTTGGGGAGAGGAGCTGGGCTTTTTAAAAACTACATTAGATACCATATGATATTCTGAGAAACATCTTTCTGTGAAATGGGACAGGTGATAGGTGAATTGCTGGTAGTATGTATATGGTAGCCTATAGACAGGAAAAGAATTGCAAAAGAAAATCCTACTTTTTTTACAGGCACAAGATGGAGAGAGTAATAATTCTTGCATTGGTGTTACAACTTTTTTGTCATTGGTCTGCTATTTTTTAGTCAGAGCTATTTCAGGGAACTGTAATGCAACATTGCTCTACTCAGCACGGTTTACAAATTGTTTGCAGAATCACATCTCTTGTTGGAGTTCCTGTTTGCTATCTAATTCAGGCCTATGAATCATCAGCTCAGGGTTACCCACTTTCCTGGGGTCTATTGTGAATAGCACCTTTCCTTTTTCTTTCTACTTCTCTAAATCTCTTTCTATGCACCATTTCACATCATTTTCAAAAGCAGAACACAACTACTAAGCTGTTAAAAGACAGAACATGGTATAGAACTGCTCTGGGATGAAATCAAAGCCTATAAATTCAGTAGACAAGCTTAGCTTTTTTTTTTTTTAATCCTTTGGTAAGGTGCTGATTGGTCTGAAATTTTCATTCCACATTCTTATTCTTCAACTAAGAAAGTAGACAATAAATTGTGCACGTAATGTATTACTTGTATCTCTATCACCTGAAAACCCTTTGAACATCCAGGACACCTTTGACCTGTGGTACATGAGGCTTTTATCTGGCAAACACTGAAAAATGGTTTTATTTCAAATATGGAATTGGTGCCATTGAAAGATAGCTTAGAATATTTCTTACAAATGGCAGTATCAAAGGCCTAAATCCATTACTGGCTAATTTTATATTTCTATTCAGAAGATGTTATAATTTCACATGAAGGTCCATTGATTTACTGCTAGAGACTGACTTGGTGGAAGCTGATGATCTGCTGGTGTTGATGAAAATTATGAAGGAAGAGCTAACCTGCCATTTTAATGCAGAAAATGTGAATGTTTTAACTGACTAAAGTTTATCTCTGCGTCTAACTTTTTATCAGTAAATAAGGGTCAGCCATCTGGCAGTGACAGATTTAGCTGGAATGGATTCCATCTGCTAAAACATGATGTAAAAATATTCTGCTCTTCCACAGCACTGGAAAGATATGACATCTGGGATTAGACAAAATAAAGCTCGAAACTGGAAGGACTGACAAAATTATTTCTCTTCTGAGGACCTGGAGAGCTGTCACTGAAAGTGGGGCTAATAACAGGCCTATAACTAGGGTTTATCTGCTTGCAGATAAGTTTTTTCTAGAAGTTAATGTTAATTGAAAAGTTAAAATGCTGAGTTAAGCCTCCTTCTCCAATGTCCCTCTACCATTAACTGTAGTTATTAAGTAAATTTCTGGCAAAAGGAATCACCTGTCCATGCACATAATAGTTTAGGACTTTTATGTGGACAAGTGACAAGGAACTCTGTATTACTTGGCATTCAGCAGTTTACTGATGTTCATCTTGTGGTTTTCCAGCAGAGCTGGAAGAATAAGAATGCCCGGAAACAAGTGAGCAAGGGAAAGCCAAGAGGCTTTGCATTGCTTTTCTTACAAGCTAAACCAGGTAGTTTCTATTTTGATGAGCTATTGCAAATATATCACAATAGAAGCTCTAAGGATCCTATTTTTCAAGGAATTTGAAATTCCTTGAATTCAGGAACTGAATTTACCTGAGAATGAAGAGATATGCCATAAAGCTGATGACAGAACATCTTTCTCTGTCTTTCCAGTCTGCTGAGATATGGTGTTTTATCAACAAAACTTAAGATCTACATAGATAGGTCCGTTCATAGTGGCTGATATGTTTCCTAGCCTATTATTTGTTGATGCTGCAAAAAAAGATAACAAAGACATCATCTGTGACTATCAACTCCTCAATAGCAGGATAAAATATTACTCTCTTAAGTTTCTTAGCATATTTTGCCCCTGCATCAGGCAGGTCTTGAAAACTAAAAGTGTTATATGCTTTCAAGTTACAGAGGAATTCTAAGGGATTTGGAGAAAAAGTTTAGGTCCTTCACATGGGAGCAGTTCCTCCAGGGACCTCACATCCTTATAGATGTTGTTACCAAAACACAGCTTTCAGTTTAATTTGGGGACTTCATTCTAAATTAAGAAAACATTTTGTAAGGAATGACATATGGAAGATTGAGCATGATTTTTTTTCCTGGGGCAAAGCAAGCTGCTGTCTAAATTATCATGTCCCAGAGAGGATAGATGTGAAAATAAGGTTGTTCATTTGACCCTGTCCTGAAGGCTGGAATTGTAATGCTTCCCACAAAATTACTCAACAGACACCATGTTAATGTGAGTTTCTTTTTATAAATCTAGACAGTGGTATGCCAACATATATTCCCCAATGGCTGCTGTAATGTGAACCAGTAGGCGTTCAGTTTTAAAGTACCATGTACAAGAGGTAGGTTTCAAAAGTCAATCCTCAGTAGTTTTTTAATAGTTAATAATGACTACTATGTTGCAGTAAAGAATCTATTACATCCATTAGAAAGCCTGTAAGTGTGAATATTGTTCATTCGTGACCACAGGCAAGAGAAAGGTTTTAACAACTTTTCTGCTTTATTTTTAGCAGAAGGCACTTAGGCAAGTTTGTTCAGGTTGGAATGTTTTATTAGATACACCTTCTCCATTCTTTTTTGTTGTTGTAGGTAGTGATATAGTTGCTTTGTGAGTAAGCAAATCTCACTTAAATGCATTAAATGCAATTCAGGAAGAATTGCTGAGCTTGAGAAACATTGAAAAATAATACAGGATTCAAATTAATACAAGGAGCCTTTGGCTGGATATCCACTTTCGTGTGTATAAAAAATAGCATATCTTTTAAAAAATCCAAGTAATTTTAAAATAATCAAAACCAAAAAGAATGAATAGAATTTTAAGGCTGAGGGCTCCTCTCAGAAAGATTCAGCTGTAATTTTCTTACATTTCAGTAAGGATTACATGTGCTTAAATTAGGCAGTTGCTTACTTGTTTTGCTGACTCATGGCCTCAGTAAAAACACTACTGTGCAAAATTTTCAAACCCAGTTTTTAAATGGATGCAGATATTTCGTTTCACAGAATTTGCCCTTTTGTCATTAAATGCCACATATTCTCACCAATGCTGAAGAGAATTCCTTTCCACCACCAACCCCCTCTTGTTTTAAAGCGCTATTTACATGCATGTATCTAAATATTGTGCTTGATTTCTTCCCAAGGCTTCCTTTCAGTTTATAACTTCTTTCAGTTTATAACTTCTTTGTGTTGAAGTTTTGATATGTAAAAAATCAGCCTCAACTTACATTTAAGCACTTCTAAAATACTGATTACTTGGTTAACCCTGCAAGTTACCTTTATCCCTCAAAAAATTTATTTGAATACAAGTAAACTCACCAAAAAAAAAAAAAAAAAACCCCACTACAAAAAAACCCAAAAGCAAAAAGATTTAAAAGTTTGCTTAGTATTAGAACAAGCATATAATTCTTTTTTTCTTCCCCTCTTGCTTTATTTTAAGGAAAGTGCTAAGCATGTGTTTCAATATTTACTGATTTGCAATGAAAGTACTTAGTTGTGTAGAATCTTTACTTAAATTGTGGTCTAAAAAGCTAAATATGATTAATACAAAGGACATCAACACTAGTGTTAAGATGCTGATGCTCAGCAAGTAATGTTAATTTCAGAACTTAACAGCACAGCGTCTTATAACCTAGTTGTTTCCCTCACTTTTGATCTTTGACATCAATATTGCAGTCTATGGTATATAGCCTGATATAAATATCAGACTAATATGAAGGAATTACTAGATATAGAGACCTTTGTATAACAACGAGCAAATTGAAAGTAAAATTAGCACCTCGACTCTCTTCCCAGTGTTGTTTCATTTGAAATAGTTACATTATGAGTAGAATGAAAACCACATCAAATATTACTTCACCCTTGCCTGCCAGCAGCTTAAATTCCATTTAATTTCTTTTGCATTAGCAAGTTGAATTTACAGACAGCTTTTGCTTTTGTTACTTGTCTCAATTTTTGAAGTAGCTGAGTATGGTCTAATTGAGAAAATAAATCACAAAGAAAGCTTATTAGGAAATGTGTATATTGTTGAATTAGAGTGCAGTACATGGCATTTGTTAGGACAGATAAACTGTATATTGCTGTCTTTTAGGGAAACTAAAAACTGAATAAAATCTTTACCTTGGACACTCAAGCTTTTCTCCAAAGGTTAAGCTGATACAGCAGTTACTTCTTTAATTATTTATGGATGAGACATGTGAAACGCCTGCCAAAGTTAGAAGAGAGAAAATAATGGCTAGTATTAAACATTTGACCTTGAAAGCAGCTCTGATTGAAAATAATTACCCCAAGTTTTAAACCCTTTATTTCCTGTTCTGGTAGCAATGTCCTTCTTAAGCTGTAATAAATTGCCCAATCATCTTAGCATCAGATTAACTTGACTCAAGTGTTTATTTCACATTAAGCTTTCAGCATTACTGATGCACTATGGAAAAGTGATATTAATTATCTTTAGGTTGTTTGGGTTTTGATGTTTTTTTGTTGTTTTTTTTTTTTTTTTTTTTAATCCTGATTTCTTTGGTGGTATAAATTTTCATTCAGTTTGCCCTCAATGTTCCACTGAGGCCAGATGTCATTTCAACTTATCAAAATCTTAAAATTAACTCTGAATTTTCTGCTGACCTCTGTAATGTTTTGGTATTGAGCAGGTGCAAATGAATTCTCTTAGACTTCTCTGTTATGTCTATCAGTGTTGTCAATCTAGTTTACATTAACATCTGGAAAATGGATATGGGAAAATTATTGGTCTTGTTAATTATAATTAGCTGTCAGTCTTCTCAATAAGAGGTATTTTGGTTGTTAAGTGAATAATATTGGCTCATGAATATTCCATTATGGAATAGATATTTAAAAATGAATTGCAAAGTTTTTGCTTTCAAGCATAACAATGCTGCCACCACCACTGTGTGTCAATTTATGTGGGGTTCATGTGCTGGCAAACATTTTGCCTCAAAGAGACCAGGTGTAGCTTTGCAAGGTCTTTTGATTAATAATTGTCTAGTAACATCACTGGTTGCTTTGGGCAAACTGTTCTATAAAAGAAAACCTTGCTGACATGGAAAATTACAACTCTGGTGTGCCATGAGATTTTAATTACAATAAACAACAATTAAGCAAATTGTTATAGCAGTGCAATTATTACTTTAAAGTTGACATTGTGTCAACACAGTATTTCCATTGGTTCTGTAATCAGTCTATAGAATTTGCCTTGAGGTAGAATAGAAGCTATTTTTAAAGACAACAAAACCAAACTTAAAGGCAATTTATTTTCTGTAACTTTTTTAATCACTGGTCAGATTTTCTGAGCTTTCTTTCTCTTCCTCACATTTTTGGTCACAAAGACATCAACAAATGTTTTGTAGCTATCTGGTTCATAACGAGCAAATCCTGTTGTCCTTATGCAGTAAGCTTCCTACTGACTTTGAATTAATTATGCATTACTGGTCTGCTGTAGTGTGTCCTAAATGCAACAATGCCTTGTAAGAAAACTATCAGAAAATATTTTTACAAAATTCTGAAGTGTTCTTACTATTTCACAGTTCATGTCCAACTTGTCTTTGTGGATCAGAGATAGCTAGTGGAGACTGCATCAGTCTGAAGAAAACACAGGCCTCCCACAGCCCATAGTTATCTGTAAACAGCAATAACAATAGCAGAAGGATTTTCTGGGGATTACAGTTGATGATACAGTTGGTAAATGTGATCAAGAAGTCAGGTTTCTGGACCTTTCTTTCTTCTGTGTATCCACTTTTTGCCTTCAAAAAGCAGAACTGGCAATATAATTGATGGAGAGGTTATAGCATTTCTAAATGAATAATAGAACTTTGGTAGGATTTGAACTAAATGCCTTTGAATACAGACACATTTTCCGCTCTCCTACATGGTGCTTTACAGTAATTGAGCAAATTTTATAGGGCCGAAATTGGTCACAAGAGAACTCTTTCTATTACTCTCTGAAAGTAATGGAAGCACAATGAGAGTTTCGAGAGGAAAAAAAAAAAAAAAAAGGAAAAAAATTAATTAAGGAAAGAATATATCTGGGGACTAGTTTAGTTTGATGTGCTTCAGCATTTGAGCTTACCTGCATGATGACTGCAGTGAGACTAGATTTGCAAACTGGCTCCCAACCCTGCAGCCAGGCTGGGATATGCTTTTGGCAAAAAGGCAAACAAAAATAAACGGTCTGCAAAGCTCTAACTGAACTGTGTCACCTGCTGCAGGAGAAACTACCCAAGAGATGGGGAGAGCCTGCAGGTTTCACACCTTTCCTAGGAAACTTCTGTTTGAAAAGTGCGGGAGGCACTTATTTGGAGCCATTCCTTCACACCAACGGAGGCAAACAAGGCCTGAGGCTGCTTTTCTGTCACGCGTAGGAGAGGCTCCACAGAGCTTGTCAAAACTGAGGTTTTTATTTTATATCGTCTTCAGTGAATGGACCCCAAAGAATTCAGAACACTGAGGAAAGTTGCCTAAGCCTGCCCCTCGATACATCAAGAGCTTACTCAGCTGCTTAGCTGAGATAAGAAGAACAAAAGGTTTCTTTCAGTGCTTTGGCTACGTTTTTAAGTTTAGCTGGTCCTTGTATGGATATGATGGAACAGCAGCCACTCTAATTGTAGACAAGAAACAAACATAAAGACATGTATTCATATTTCCAGTCATCACATGGTAGTCTGTGAAATGTCCACCTCTAGGACTGTGGTGCTTTGCTTACTTTTATGGCGTTCTGATGTTACACCACCAAATGAAATGCTCTACTGATTGGGATGTGCACATATAAATGGTTGTCAAAAGAGATAAAGCTACTCATCTTAGAGTAATGGGAGTTCTCTTAGGCATGCTGGATTTATTTACTTTATACAGCTAATCCAGTATCCATTCCTGCTTTATAGCCTTGTATGGTTGCATGTCTACGGTCAGTAGGCAACTGGGGTGTGGTAACTATGAGCCATTGTAAGTCTTTCCCATCAAATATAAAGATTTTGCATGCATGTACACAGAGAGTACACTACTGGCCTTAAATAATCAATCTCTCTTTCAAGGACTACATATGCATTAACAATAGAGTGTGTGTATGAGCAATAAATCTTATAAAGCTCCCACTAATGCAAAGTAAGTATTTTTGTTAGATAAGTATATAGTTATGTTGGGTATTATACAGTTATGAACATATGGGGTCTGACATATTTCCATCTATGTATATAGCTATAGACACATAACAATGTAGAACTCTATGTGTAGCATGAATTTATTTAAGGTGTTATAGATACTCATAAAACTCAATACTTTTTTCTTTATTTGAACTTAATGGAGTCTAGCTAAAACCATGGTCAGCAGTCTGACTCAGTGTTACTTGGGTTCTGGATATTTTAATATAAGTAAAGGATCATCATAATGAAGGTTTGGTATGATAAAATAATTGTTCTTCAAAATTTAAGTTTTCCATGCCAAAAGTGTTGTCTAAAATTGGAATCATTAAAACAAGAATTGTTAAATTTATTTTAACTTTTGCTATTTTACTGGATAATTAAGGGGCCATTATTATTCTGGTTTTTGCATAGGAATACATCTGGTTGAAGTTCTTGCTTGGAAGCGGTTCATTTATTAAGTGCTTTTTGGCTATATTATGGTTTAGTTTTGGCCTTTTTTTTTTAATATTTGAACACCACTCTACAGTTCACTTTTGTACACGTGGTTTGTCTGCATGTATTATCATTCTTTAATATCTGCTATTCTTCACTAATAATGGAGAAAGTGATGTTTTAATTTCAACGTTATTTCATTGTAAAACTATTAAAGTTACTGAAGAAATCTCAGCAACCCATTTAATTTAATCAAAAAACAAAAAAAATCAATTACAGTTCTGTAGTAAGTCATAATTTTCTCTTCTGAGATGTTGTTTAATATGGGGAATCAGTTTCTATTTCTCTGTATATTAACCAGCAGTACCGTGCTGATCTTGGCACCCAATTTTAGAATTTTTACATTAATGGGCAGAGATGCCCTTTATTATTATTATTATTATTATTATTATTATTATTATTACTATTATTTCTTACCAAGCACACCACACTTTTTCTACTTATGAAGTACTTCTGAATTATGGAATTTATTTTGTTTTTCTTATGGCAGAAATAGATATTAATTACAGTGATTTGACTCTACATTTTTCCTGCCCTTTGTTCCGAGAGACTTCATTCTGTCTTCTTGTAGTGTTTATCTGTAATTTAATTTTCCGGACTCCATTCCTGACATTTAAGGACATACTTACCTAATGACAATGTTGCTTCCCTTCGACATTGCTGTTGTGAGTGCAAGTTTTACGGCTGTGAAATGGGTACATAGTGATTGACTCTTTACCATTAATTTTTAGTTAAAAGCATTAAAAACATTTTCAGTTCAGAGAGCAAGGAAAGCGTGAAAGATGAAAAATGCTTTTGCCCATGTTAAAATGAAGAAAAAGTCTGCACTTCTGTTTTCTAATCTCCAATGTACAGATTAAATTTGACATATGCAGTCTTTGCATTCTAAGGTCCTTGAGTTTTCTGCAATAAGTATTGAAAATGTGACAGTGAACAGTGTTAATTTTAGAAAACACGATATCAGTCTTTTCTAAATATTAGTGCCTAATGACACTCAGGAACAATGGGATTGATTTGTTATTGTTTGGTTCCCAGTTGCAAGTGCTGACATCTCTGAAAGAAAACAAAATGAACAAACTACCCAACATTAATCATTTAATGATGTTATCAGATTTACATATGAGGGATATTCTCTCTTTCCTCCATTAACTTTCTGTAATGATCATTATTTCATGTTTCACTGTGTCTTGATTGCCTCCCTGCTACCTGTCCAAGAGCTGATCCTTGCAGCTAAGCTAGGCTGGATCATGGGCCAGGGATGATTAATGGCAAAGGTCATTCAAGTCAGGGGCCAAAACCATGTACACTGCCTCTAATCCAGCTTCCACTAAAAGACAGGCAACAATAATCAACCTCTCAGCTTGTGACCCTTCCATGATCTCACCAAAGTTTTGTCCTAGAGGAACAGAGCAAAGCGTTTTGCTCTCCAGGTCTCCTGAAGAGTTTCCATCTTTTGAGATGTGCATAATGGGCTTACTGTGCGGAGCAGGGTCACAAGTGGAGGCAGAACAGGGGTATTGCATTGCTTCATGTAAGAAAGCAGTAGTTGCTTTGTTAGTAATATACTAAAAGAAAATAATCAAGTTTTGTGTTGATTGAGTCCCATGTCTGTGTACACTATGTGTTTTGGGTTATTTTCTGAGTAAACTTTTATATATAACATCATCTGTCAAAGGATAAAGTCGAACCAGTAAAAAAACATGCCAAAATGGTCTTTGTGGATTTATATACATTTCAACTTCCAAACTTTGTTAGCACATAGGAGGAGATGACAGAAAACACTGAAAAAGCACCTAGAGTAACCTTTATAAATTGCTGTTATATGTATGTTAAGATATAAACATACTGGAACAGGAAAAGCAAGAATAATTAATGAAAGGTATTTCCAGTTCTCCCAAGAACAATAGCCTTCAGAAATAAATAAATGATTACATAAATGACTACAGCTTTCAACTGGATTTCATCCTTAATCAAGTTTATGAACTCCAGTTAGTTAGTTAGTTAGTGGTGGTCTAGTAAAATTTAACTGCAGTTGCTCCAGGCAACTGGAAAAAAAACCAGACACAGAAGATAAGAAGAAGAACTAAATTTATATATGGATGAGGTTTAGTTGTCATCTTTTCTACTGTTGTTTAATGTTCACTAGTTTTCTGATATA
>JBCJKH010060820.1:0-10569 GCA_039877255.1 Loriculus beryllinus
GCTGCTCATGAGAGAAGGCCAAGGAAACTAACCCCGAGTATCTTCCACCCAGTGAAACTCAAAGCATCTTGTAGAGATTAATTAATGAAATTCTGATGTCCCTAGCAGGGCTACAAGTGTTTTGCAAGTGCCACCATGGTAACAGAAGCGCTGAAACCCGTATTTCAAAAAGCATCACACAAGAGCAACTGTGTACACAAGGGAGTATCCTTCTACTCAGATGGCTGGAATAACTTGTTTAAATTGTGGGGAATATCAAATCAGACTTCTCGCAAGAAATGGGAAACTTTTCATGCTGGTCTTTTTTATACTTTATTTTCTTTAATATTCTGATTGGCTGCAACATTTCCTAAGGTGACCTTATGATATCAAAGCAGACTGAAAAGCTACCAATTGACGGTCCCTGCAGTGGGCACACATCTCATTTGCCTTTTCATATTTATCCAACAAATGTCCACATCTGGGCTAGTCACTGTAGGCACTCTCCAGAGTTAATGGTGATGGACAGACATTTTTAAGCTGTAGCCAAAATGAATCTATTTTAAAGATGTATTTTCAGAAGAGTTAAATTGTGCCTGAGAAGCATATTATTCTTCGTTGTCTGTAAGTGTGGCAAAGAGTGGGTGTGAATAGCTGAGATGCTTTCCATACACTGTAGATGCCTGCATTGATCAGATGAAACCCATCTTCTACTGCCAAGCTACATCAGCCCATCAAGGAATGATTTCTTCTTTACAGCTCAATCCCTTTTCATCTGCTCTGTCTGTGGTATTCAAATGTTTTATGCACGCTATGTCATCGTTCTGAAAATCTCATGAATGTTATCTTTTATTTATGCCTTCAGAATTGCTGCTGATTATATTATGGCAATGTCTTGAAGGCTCAAACAAGATCAGGGCCATCTCTGCTAGTCACTGTCCAAGCAGAGTGGCTGCATCAAAGCAGGGATCCAGTATTTCTGAGCTCAGGATACATCTCCATTTCCACTCTGGTAAAATCCCAATATGTGTGAAAACCTGTCCTGGTTTCAATGGGAAGGAGAGTTTGGTGCATGGGTCAGACAGGAGCCATGGCAGGGCCCAGTCAAGACCCCAAGACTGGAGATCACAATGTTGGTTTGCCACAAGACAGTTGGTCACAGCAGCTTCAGTGTGGTTAGGTATGAGGCTATGCCTGAGAGAGAAAATGAACTAAAAGATTAGATTATGGCACCCTGCTGTATGTGAATAGGAAAAGATGAAGCGCAAAGAGATTGATCACCTTGCAAAGCTGATAGAAGAGTCTGAAACAGAAGCCATCTCTTAACCTGCGAGACATTCTTCTTTGAAAGTACAGACATTTTATTGTTTAGTCTTAAACACCTTGCCCACAACCATACAGCAGCTGCAAGACAAAGCTATAACCCAGGAATTATGACACAGTTTTAGCTGAGGCTCGAGACCTATAAAATCTACAAACCTGTGGGAAAAGGATCTAAAACATATCAGATGCATTTGGTGCCTACATTTGATTTGAGAACTGAAAGTTGGAACAGAAAACAGAACAGTAAGTTTCTTTAAAAAAGAATGGCAAACACCCTATTTCTTTAAAACCTGCACTGGTATGTTCAAATGTGGAGGTCAGGATTGTAGCATGATCTATTGTTCACAGACATGAATGACTCTTGATATTTGATTGGTTTATTCCTTGCATCTGAGGTAACCTTCGTTACTTGGATTTTGGAATTTAAGGACTTGCCAGCATGCTTGCCAGTTAAATAAAGGGCACAGCTAAGGTCTCTGAACATCTGGTCCAAATACTTAATCATCTTGTTGCATGAAGGCTGGTATTTTTATCTCGTACCCTGATTGGGTCTGCATAATTTTTTTTCACAAATTGGTATTTAAACCTCAAAACCTTTAGCTAACTACATCTGTCATTGATATTTTATTGTTTAATTTCTTTTTATAGAGCCAAATTACATCTCTCCCACATACAGCCTGCACTTTACATGTCTAATTTGTCGACATGTTCTATAATGATAATTTCATTGATTTAGAAAGTGACATTATGAGCAACATATGTTCAGTTTAGCAGTAAACCTTGTTAAAGCAATAATGTCCCATTCTTCTCTCTACCCTCCCCAAATTCAAATATAAGCCACATTAGGAGGCAGCTGAGTCATTTAACTGCTTTGATTCTTGTAAATATAGAAACCTGTTTAGCTTTACACTTTGGCTGCATATATTTCCTACTTTGGGTTGCTAGGAAAGGACAGTGTGGAGATTAATTATGCTACAGTACTTTGTCTAAAAGCATGATATGTGTTAATTTCCTTTGGAAAAGACACTTGGAAGGCAAAATTGCTGCCTAAAAACAAGGAAAAAGAAAAATACAGGACATTAAAAGGATATAATTGAGGAGCATCAATTCATAGACAATAATGAGAAGATGTCCTATTACTTTCTCCCAATTACGCTTAATATAATCATCAAGAAACAGGCCTATTTTCATATTACTTGTGAACCAGCTGAGTAATAAAAAGGAATTATTTTTATAGACTCCAGAGCTAGAATGCTTTGCCATCTGTACTGGGGTAGGCCTTTCCCCAGAGTGTTTAAAAACTGACTACATTTTGATCTGGTAAAACAGGGTTTAGTGGTTTCAGGATTAGTCTGAAACTTTACGCTGGAATCTTGTCTCAGTTTTTACAAAGATATTTTACAAATCCTTGACAGATAAAAAACCCACTGAAGCCTATAATGCAATTAAATAAAAAAGGCACAAATCTCTTCTGGAGGATATAAGGAAAGGGGATAATAATAATAAACAGGAAGTTAAATCTTGTTTTGATTTTGAAAAAGGAATCTACATTAAAAATAGCTAGAGAGAACAATTATTGCAGTGTACTGGTTTGAGAACAGGTCTGAGTCAGGAGACTGGTCAACAGAGATGTTATACCCATGTTGTGAACATGCTTGACCTCTCCAGATCACTTTTATCTGCAGGTTAAGTGTCAAGAAGGGATGACTACAAGTCCTATTCCTGCTCTAGTCTCACTCACTGTCACAGGTACAACAAAAAAAAATCACAATAAAACATTTTTGCTGTTGTTTTCTACATAGAAATTCCCTTAAATGGATTTTGTAAGGATCTATTTTGGAGTATAATTTATAGGTGAAAATCTCTTTATGCATTTATGAAAGCTTTTGCTGTGTGCCTATGGTTTCCATTTTAAGTGGGATGTTGTAAAGTGAAAGATGAATGGCTATGTTTTATTCACCATCTGGTGTAACATCATAAGTTTTCTTCAAAGATTTTAAGATCTTTTCACATTGCATTTGAATGGACTAATTGCACATATACAGGGGGGAATATTTCTCCGTATACAGCTTTTGCTAATGAATTTTCAAATGCATCAGATCATTGCACTTTGAAGCTTTCTTGCTTTTTTCTCTTTTCTATCCATTCGCTGTCTCTGTTTTTCTGCCTTTCTGCTTATTTGTCTTTTTTAAGTCCCTTAGTTAAAGAAGATTTCTAAAGAAATGTGGTTTGAATTTGTTTTCCTCTAGACGAAAGTGCCTACTGTATACATACCTGTCTCTGTGAAGAGCAATCTAGAAATTCTAGCATGAGAAACACATTTCTTTTCACACTTCCTCTGCAAAGAAGTGTTTTGTCACTCTAGAATAAAGATAATAAAATATTTCTCCACAATGAAAAGAAGTGACTGTCATCATGTTGATAGTAGGGAGAAAAAAGTGGCTTTACTTTATGTTAGCTAAAATAAAGCAAAAATGAGGTAGCCAGTGATTTTCACACTGAACATGTCAGTCGGCTAACTTGCATGAAGATGGATAAACAGCCTTCCTCTTCCTAAATTCATCTCAAATTAGTTGCCACATATTAGCAGATTTGCGTGAAGAATATTTATTTTTCCTTAGTAAAAGTGAGGTTTTTGAGAACAGAACCTTTTTCTCTCAGTTTACTTAATTCAGGAAATATGAAGAAAATTACTTACTTGAAAGAGGAAACTGTTTCTATCTGCAGTTGCATATGTTTTAAATACTAGCCCACAGTAGGCTGGGTTAAATCTATCCCTGAGGCATGGTATGCTGCAGTATTAGGTACATGTTTACATCAGTACTGCTTGTGACTTTCTGTTGGCATTGCTCTTACTTATCAGTGCTCTTGGCATTTTTCTCAAACACAGCCATAAAAGAGGTTGAACTCACATTGGCTTCTTTGTATAAACATATATACTGTCTCATTAAGAACAAATAATGCTTTGTTAATAAATTGTTAAAATATAACTTACCACCTGTTTAGGAAATTATGATTTAGTTATTTGGATGTATCTGAAGGTTCAAAATTCAGCTTGAGAAAGACGAATTTTTAATCATTGTCAAATATAATGATGGAGGTACAGACTCATGAGACACGTATTTAAGGGAAAGCACTCTACAGCGATGCAGAAAACCAACTCTGTGAGATCACAGTGTGCAAATTGCCTTCATTTCTTCGTTTTCAATGATATAAAGTACCATTTAATAATGCTTTGAGGGCATTTGTCTGCAGGACTCTAACTGGAGCTCTAGCAAGTCTCCCACCTAATCACACAAGCTGGATACTATTGGTGATGTAAGACAAGCAAAAAGTCCTTGCTCATTGTTTCAGGTAGAAGAGCAGCAAACCTGTGGAAGCATGTTATATTAAGGGCATGAAAGCATGTCATTTTCTGAAGGCATTGTGTCAAGCACTGTAATCTGTCTGTGATGCATGAAGCTCTCTTGGAAAATCCCTGACCTCTACAGCAGACCAAACATTGCAGTAGGAAACAGATTAATATTTGCTATAACAAAGCCTTTTACCCTGAGACAACTGATTCAAAACTGGGCTTGATAAGGAACAGAATGAATTTCCACCTGCAACCTGCCAATGAGTTCTGTGTAAAATAAATTGAATGCACTCAGTATGAGTTTTAACAGCCAGTTTTCCAAATTTTAAAAATATCACAATTTGCAGCCTTACCAAGAAAACCAAATGGATCTAGAGACTGAGTTGGTTTTCACACAAAAATGTGATCTGTTAGTTCAGGCTTGGAGAAAACAATTTGAGAAAGAAGTTTAACATCCAGTTCTCAAAGCGTGGAGGCACTTCTGTAAAGCATCTGCATCTATGAGGATCAGGAGATATAAGTGAGACAAGACATGAGGAGAAACACAAACAATTTTAATCAACTGATATATTTCTGGTCAACTTTGGCTATAACAGGTCTCCGTAGTAATCTTGCAATTGTAAGCATACTGAATCTTCTCATAGATTTATGTTTTGTCAAGCATAAGGGAAGCTATATACATATTCACATTTAAATAAATCAGCTGAAGGCCTCCTGTAGTACAATCCTTTTTTCGTTGGGTGTGATTCTGGACACTCAGCTTTTCCCAGAGGTAGTTTCACTACCTCTTCTTCAAGTGCTAGATTTCAAGGTCACAAATCCCATAGCCACTCAGTAGAACCCCTTGTTTAAATTTTTTCACATTACATAGAAAAAAATAATTAATGGGCTTACTGTTTATTTGTTGGAGTTGTCTAAACAAGGTATCTGTTCACTAGCCTTTGAAGAATATGGCTCCAAGTCTCCATCACAGATCTTCAAAGTGTTCAGATGACAAAGTGCTAGAGGGGGCTCTTGAGAGTCTCAGTTTAAGAAATCCTCCTCCACCTCAAGAGTAGGTGTAAATTTTTCTGACTCTGATGGAGTCCACCCCCTCTGTCTACAGCTAACTCTTTCCCTGAGAAGACTTATCCTTGGGGTTCTGAAAAGTACTTCAGAAGAGAAAATGTGGTTTTTATCTTTGAAATAGCCAGCCCACAAAAAGGATTTCACTTCCTACCTTGTTTTCAAAATGCATAAGTGAATTAAGCAAAAAGTTTTACTGACAGGGAAAGTAGTCATAGTTGAAGTGCATGGATTTCGTCTGCTTGCATGTGATGTATTTGTATCAAAGGCCTATCTGAGTAATGGGTATGAGTGTGTGCTCTTTAAAAATATTGGCAGGACACTAGTCACAA
The DNA here is from genome assembly GCA_039877255.1 of Loriculus beryllinus. Taxonomy (NCBI): domain Eukaryota; kingdom Metazoa; phylum Chordata; class Aves; order Psittaciformes; family Psittacidae; genus Loriculus; species Loriculus beryllinus. The sequence continues at coordinate 6,055 of JBCJKH010060820.1, forward strand.
ATTTCCACCACTTTTTGCTGTTATTTTTTTTTCTCTGATAGAACTATAACTCTAGTTCAAAGCTACTTCCAGCTCCAAAGACTTCTCCAATTTTTCCTATGCTGTATAATGGGAATACTAGAGGCTAATATAACTTTCATCCAAAGGTTTTGTGGGGTATAAATTGCACTGTCTGCAAAATGTGTATTAGTTGGAATTTTTTAGAGGGACTCAGCTTTCATGAAACATTTCAGACAGAGCACGTTTTTATTTAAAAAGGTTACTAAACAAATAAAACTTTTTCCTTGAGATTTTAGCCAAATTCTTGTGTAATAGCTCAAATCATCTAATCCGAATGCTTTAACTGGAAATCTGCAGTCAGATCAACTTGAACTTTTTATTTACCAAGACTTTCCAGCTGAATTAATGTGAGACCAGATAGCATTCAGATAAGAGATTGCTAAGAAGAAATTAAGTAATTGAAAAAAAGGTATATATGTTCGAGTATTTGATATTATTACTTTTATCCCTTACCCACTCCAGGCCAGTGTGAAGAAGTACAATATGAGATGAGGATGTCTGGCTGAGTCCTCCTATTGAAGGCTAGTTCTTACATTTCTGTGTGGAAGTTTTCCACAAAACACCTGAAGCTACAAATGGAGCTTCAACGTCCAGCTGAAATTTCAGTATCAGGACTAGACTGAGTGTCTGGTCTTGGTCAGGGACATGTATAAAATTGCAAGCTTTTACAAAGAAGCATTTCTTTAAATATCATTTGATATTTAAGGATCATTTGATTCAAAGCATCTGCTCATTTTCCAGAAGTGCATAGTTCCAAAGAACAAAATAGTTTTCACTTGTCAAGTCCTTTGGCCTCTTCATCCTCTTGTGTTAACAGGAACAGTTTCTTTACTGCTCTAACGTGTGTCTGGCTGCAATAGGACTCCCATAGCAGCAGCAGAATTCTAATTTACCTGCACATCCCATTTCCATGTAATTTTTGTCCTCCTAAGATGAGAGAATTCCTGTGTTGGCCACCAAAAAGCCCTGAAAGGCATCAAGAAGTTATCTGTATGCTTAAAAGGAGGAAATTCACTCTGGGGTATTGGTTTAATTTCAAAAACTTTTGGCACAAAAAGTTTAATTAATCAAAGCCTGCAAATAGCAGCTCTGAGATACATTTAGATGCATAAACACAAATTTTTATGTGCATTGTATATATATATGCACATATTTTTCTTACCTACACTAAGTATTTGATTCTTGCGTACAAACTGCTTTTAACTTCCAAGTTATTTTGATGTAAATTAACACAGATCTATTATACTACCTACAAGCAAACACATAATTAGTATTTTAATAGTTGCAAACATTTGACACTGGCCTAGGCCTGCCTTAATCCTTCTGAATGGAAGCTTTATCTTACAGCATTCCAAGTACATTAATTTTCAAATTAAGTTTTCAAATTAAGTGGGTTTTGTTATTTTCTTCCTAGATTTTATGTTTGTGCTGTCTGAGATGCTCCAAACCACTTAAAATCGAGATCCAACAGGGGTGTTCTTAACAGATTAATGTTCTAACTATTCAGCTGTCTCATCTCCAACAACAACAGTAACAGTTCATTTGTCTGTCTTGCATTAATCAGTGCATTATGTACACATACATTCAGTTTCTAGAAAACAGTCTTTTTTAGAGGAAACACCACAATTCCTTACACAACCAGGACAGAAAAGCATCTTTGCATGCCTCTTCCTCAGGCAGTGAAAGAGTATTTACCACCCAGAGCTGTGGTTTTGTACATGTAATTGTGATGTTCTCTGCAGCTTCAGCTTTGGCCCTTCTCTGGGTGGAGCATGGCTTTGTGGCAAGGACGGCTTTATTTTCTCAAATAGTGAAGAAATAGCGATGAGTCTGCTGGTTCTTATGGGAGGGAAACTTTGTCAGCAAATGAGAACCATAGTCAAAGGAACTGCATAAATCAACGTTCAGATGAAAAGGAAGTTGGCTGTGTCAGCACCTTGACATGTTGCTCTCCATCTATAGGTACTTTGCTAATGGGCAGCTGGGATCACGACTCATGCAGCAGAATGTGAGGAGAAACCAGCATAAAGAGAAAAACCTCTGGGTATTTCTTTCTTTCCGATATCCCTCAGGGGAGAGTGGGCCATGAGGTGGCAGAAGGTCCCACTGTGAAGAGGGGAAACAGCATATGGGATGCATATGGGTTCCTTATAAGCACCCCTACATATGAGTCCCTCCCAGTAGGGCTACAAAGTCATCCCCCTGGAGATTAATAGTATTTAGTGTAGCCTTCAACTACCAAGAGGATTGCCATCAGGTTTGGGAGAGGATATTGTTGTGCAGAGAGCATCTCCTGAGCTGATCATGTCTTCCATAAGCCATCCAGCTCCTTCCTATGCTGAATCCATAAGAAAGAGCTGAAGAAGGGGTGAGGACATGGTGGATGTGAGATGAATGCCCTGCTCCTATCAGCTTTTGCTTAAATGATACCTCATGCTTTTTTAACTCGATTTCCTCCTGTTTCATATCCATTGAAACACACAGTGAATTTGTTTTCAACAGATAAAGGCATTCATTTACTAAGCTAATAGTCTTCGTTAATTTTAGAGTAAACAGAAAAGAAGTCTTTAACATCAAGATGGAATTACACTTGTAGTAGATGTTAAGGAAACTCAGTGTTATTCTTGTAATACCAAAATCCTTGTAATGTCAGGTCCTTCTGCTCAAAATATGGATCTACTTATATTCCTCATACATATTGTATATATCTGCAGTTATCTAAATCCTTGGTTGTCTCTTGAATTTAATAGTTATTTTGCATTATAATTCGTGTATATTACACTTCGTATTTGCTGTGCAAACTAAACTCTCAAACCAATGTAATGCTACTGCATACCAGGATATCAATGTTTTCTACAAATCCCAGTGGATTATGCAGCAAAATATTGCATTGTCTTCCAAAATAGGAAGAAGTACATGAAAAATGATATATCTACCTGTGTATCCATAAGACAGAAAGACACCATGGCATGAATTTTACCTGTGGGTGCCCTACACCCATAGTGAAAATTGGTTATGGGACTGCTGATACAGGACAAACACTTCAAAGTGCTTTGCTAGACCAATTTATTCATAAATCTGGGGCATCTTTCGTCAAAATAGTCACATTCATTCTCACTCTCTTCCATCTTCTTAAATCTATTAGTCAGTCCTCTAATAGTTCCTGCTGCTTTTATGAAGAGCTTCCCAGCATTTTCCAGGTATTGTGCAGCCCAGGAAGAAAAGCACTTTCCATACTACAGTGTTTGCACAGTGTGCTTGGTGCAATCCAGTATTGCTTATGTATTCAAAATGAAGTTTAGCATGTAAACAGTTTGAAAAACAGTGGCAAGACTATATGCAGATCACCCAGGATCCTGCAAATACTTAGACATGTGGAAGGTTTGAAGATTCACTTTGATCAGCACTTTAATACTAATGCTCGTAGAAGAAATACTTCTAGTATCCGGATTAAGTAACTCCATACATTGGAAGCCGTTACAGATTATGCTCTATGGAGCTAATGTGGATATTAAGAAGCATTTATGGATTTTATTTTCATAGATGGTAGATAATATTGAGTTACGACTTGGCAGGCACAGACTGATTTTGGCATTTTTATTTTCTGTATGGCAATTTACGTTTGCGAACTGCCTAGGATCTGAGACTGGGACCTTAATAAGTCAGGGAAAAATCAATGTGAAATGAATGGAAGTCATAAAAAGAAAAAATATAAGACCAAGATAGATCATTAACGACATAAAATCCTGTATAAGTAGCAAAAGATGATTTCAAAGCACTGTACAAACATGTTTTGAAAGACAATGTTTTAGCAGTTTGGCTACTATTTTCGGGAGTGATGTGCTTTTGATAAATTTCATGACCACAACTCGATTTTGTATTACTCTTCTTCTGTCCCTACAGCATGTATAAAGAAAGACTGGAGTTTTCATCCCTCTAACTTAGTGGAGCTGTAACACCCGGAATGGTGCAATGGCACATTCTGCTATTTGCAACAGCCAGTTACAAAGTCCAGATGAGAGAGAATTTATTTTCATGGATGTGGAACTTGATCACTGTACATTTCTGAATATTTTAGTATTATAATAAATAAATGTAAAATATGTAAAGCAAAGAATATTAATCTGAATCTTATATTTGTGCTTACATTTCTGATACATTTTGTATACAAGTTCAAAACCATGCATGCCATGAGAACAACATTTACAGTGTGATTTGTGAGAATGTGATTGTGAGAATGAAGACCTTGGGCCCACTGTAGGAGAGGATCTGGTCTGAGACCATCTTAAAAACCTGAACGTACACAAGTCCATGGGACCTGATGAAAGCTATCCACGGGTCCTGAAGAAGCTTGTGAGTGAAGTTACTAATCCACCGGCCATCATATTTGAAAAATCATGGCAGTCAGGTGAAGTTCCTGACAACTGGAAAAAGGGAAATATAACCCCCATTTTC
>JBCJKH010060821.1:2736-13053 GCA_039877255.1 Loriculus beryllinus
ATCTAAATATCTGTTAGGATCTAAGTTTGAGACTGTCAGATCTTTAACATAGCATTAGCTATTCATGCATGCATATCTTGCAATGGTGAATATTGACTGTAGTCCCCAGCTCTACAATCTGGTGTCTGGGTGTTAGTACTTGAACTACATTTATTCTGTCTGATCTGGTTTCTTGGTTATTTCTGTCTCTATTTATACTGTTTTGTGGAATTCCTTGGGATATTTGGACATAAAAGAGCTACATAAATGTATACAAGAGTAATATGGCAACAATGCTTATGTGTCAATTTTGGCACAACAGTATGCCAGTTGGGGGAAAGCAAAGGCTAATATTCAACAGATGGCAAAGTCCTAAACCCTATAACAATGGCTGCAGTTATTTTCATTATTGCTATTTAATGACACATACAATAGTTGGAAAAGACTTCAGCTGGGCAATCACAGCAAATATACTCCAAAGGACCGGATGCACTTCAAACTACGAAAATGGCATTAGGTGTTCAGGCTGAGTGCCACTTCTGTCCACATTCTAGGTGTATTTACTGCTGAGTACTGGAAGCCACATTGCTTGCTATTATACACAGGACTGGCATTTCCCCTTCAGTAGTGGCTGGGAATGAAACATAAAAATTGTCTTTTATTGTATACAGAGAGTTTATTCTATATTGCTGATGTATTTGTGTACTTTTACCATATATATAGTGACATCTATTAGTTTGCAAATTTTTCAACATGAAGATCAAAACAGTAAAAATCAGGAAAAGTTTGCAATGGAAGCCTAAAGAATTTTAAAAATAGATCATAAGCTTCTTTGAATGGTCCTGATAAAAATCATACAAGTTTATAGGAAAAAAGCATCAGATGATTACATCTTAACATTTTACAAAGTATTTTGTTCCTCTAGCTGAAGAAGCCTGTGTACTGTTTGGTTTTGTTCTTGTATGGGATTTCAATTGAATAATTTGGAAGGGTTTTTAATGATTTAGGTTTTTGTGATTGTTCTTTCCCAAGTTTGAAGGATAAAATGATATCTGTTCTCTGGCAGAAAAAGACATTGTTTTTTAGAAAGTTAGTTAGATAATATTTGAATATTCATATTATTAATTTTCATTGGTGTAAAAATAGTTCTTGTTGGTTACTTGGAGATTTATGGGTGACCTACTCTGACCAATTTAAAGAAAAGTCCAACAAAGCAGGCCTTTTACTGAGCTATTCATTACAACATCTACCATCATGGTACATTCAGAGACTCTGACTCAGTTTGTGTTAACAAGGACATGCAGTGATCTCTTCATGTTTATTTTATATTTCTAAAAAAGGAAAAATAAAGTAAAATCATGTTGCTTTGTTTAACAATTCTCTAAAAGCCTTCAAACACTACAACAAAGCTGGAATGTTTCACATCTTCATTTGTGATCTAACACTCAATGTTAAGACAGCTCCTACTGTGACATGTTTTAAACTGTTTCTTCCCTCTGCTGGGCTAACAACATAATAGGGATCAGGAAAACATGGCATTGATAAAATCTCTGAAAAAAAATTCTAGGTTAAGCCTTCTTTCTGACCCTACTTTCTGTAATTGGTGCAAAGCAGATTGAGAAAACCTGCAGAAAAAAATCTTGTTAAATCATACTGTTGTTTTGTCAGCTGAAGTTGAGCTGCTTATATGAGGTCCTTGGTGCCAGTCCTGATGAATTCATGGTTTCTATAAAGTGGAGCATTAAAAAAAGCCATAAACAAGGGGAAAATCCATAAATCAACCTGAATCGGAAATTGAAATTGTAGCAAGACTTTTACAAATCTCCTAATAAAATGAGAGAGGCTGTTGGTTGTGGTGGTGTTTTGTTTTCTTTGGCATTTTGACTCTACAGCCTGGAAAATTATATGGAGCATATGCACCTGGAAAGGCTTTTTTTATTTTTGCAAGCAAGCTGTATGTGTGTACTTTCACACATACACAGATATTTGTAGGTATTTACTCCCCAGTGTTTTCAGTGCACTTTAAATCAGGCTTCTTTAATTTTGAGCATTCAGCAGAGTTAAGCTGGACAGTATAGAGGGCTGGGACACCTCTCCTCTGAAGACAGATAGAGTTGGGCTTTTTCAACTGAGAATAAAAAAAGGCTCCAAAGAGATCTTATATAAGGTCTTTCAATAACAAGAAAGCTGGAGAGCATGCTTTTTACAAGGGCATGTAGTGATAGGACAAGGAAAAATGGCTTTAAGCTAAAGAGGGTAGATTTAGATTAGACATTAGGAAGAAATTCTTTGCTACGAGGGTGGTGACACAGGTTGCCCAGAGAAGATGTGGCTGCCCCATCACAGGCAGTGTTCAAGTCCAGGTTGGACGGGGCTTTGAGCGACCCAGTCTATTTGAAAGTGTCCCTGCTCATAGCAGGGTGAGTTGGAAATAATGATCTTTAAGTTCCCTTTCAACACAAGGCATTCTATGTGTTCTATCATTTGAGACCAGCCTTTCAAATTGATTTAGAGCCAATCACAAAAGATGACATCACAGACAAAGGTCTCAGGAATTTAGGATTTGTTTCTCTGATGTTCTGTGTACCCTGGGGAAAGTAATTTTGCTTTAGATTATAGGTTTAAGTACCTGCATCAATCCAGTAGCTAGGGATACTGTGCATTGGAAGCAAAGACAGGCTTCTTACAGTCTCTGTCCAACATCCTGCCTACACCAGGACTGGAGAAGGACGTTTTTTGCTGATTTGAAAATTAGGATACCTGCTGCAGCACAGCAGTACAAAGATGCAACCAGCCCAGGTTTGATAAAGGTATTAGTGAGTGGGCTTTACCTGCTTATTTGAAGCAGCTTATTCAAGGCTATGAGGAAGGTTCTTTCTTCCTTTAGAGCACTGTAGAACTCTACATTTCAAGTTTCAATCTTAATTAATTTGGATGAGGTTCTGACAACTTTACTCAGTCTGGGTGGTCCCCGTGATGAGGCTTTGTGATTTTGCACTCAATGACAGAAAGTAAATTGGAAGTTTTTACCCAATACAAGCAGTTGAGTCCTGTGTGTTTCCATCCTCCAGCTGTGCAATACGATAAATGATATTAGGAAGGCAAACAAATGATTGCAAGCTGTTTGACTACTAAGGTACTGTGGTCTGTGTTAAATAAACAGACAGCCAGCCAACCTGACACAGAGTAGCACAATCACAAAAATACCAGCTAATGATTCAAACAAGCCCTTCTCTCAATTCATCTGAATAGGTCTGAACCTCAGAAGTGTTGTGGGCAAAGGTTATGTACAGATTTCATCTGAACTTTTTTTTTCCCTGGACTTAATGAGTACCTTTGAGCATTGCAGTCAAGAAAACATTCCATCTGGTGACAGCTTTTGTACAAATGAGAAAAAAGGAAATTTAAGCAAACTTCATGCTCAAATGGTGCATTTTTGTTTGTTTCTTTGTTTCATACTCTGCTTGTCTTGCATCACTTTCGAAGCACCATTTGATAATGTACAATTCCAATACAAACTAAAAATCATAACTAAACCCTTAATAATATGTCTACTGCTATCAATTATTGTCTTAGTTAAACTGAATGTTTTTATACTACTTGGAAAAATCCATAAGAATTGTGAATCTATGCAAACTTTAATGATACTGGTGTCATGGAAAACCTATTGATTTTTGGTCCTAGTTTTTAATAGATTGGCATAATTGCAGGTTCATTTACCATAATAGCAGGCAGAAAATTAAAAGTACAAGTAACTATCATGCTGATACTAGAAACCAATAACTGAAAGTGCAAACCTGTCTAGCCTTTTAATTTGTATTGTTGAAAAGGATAAAAATCAGATTTCTGTGCAGAAGGAGCATGTGGGAACTATGCTAAACTAATCCAGAGGAATCAGCTTAGATTTTCAAAGGTAATTAGGAGCTCCAAGTCCTGTTTTGATGCTTCACTGCAATCAACAGGAGTTCAGGAGATTGGAGCACTGTTGTGAAACTGGTTAATTTGATGCAATTTGATTCTGAGCTTACTTCAAAAACTGATCAACTGAAAACAAGTACTGAGGCTCTGCATAAGAACATCATGCTCCTAAGGCAAGATTAAAGTGTAAAAGTATGGACCTTCAGAGTTCTTATGTTGCCGAAGAAAGTGTTGTATTAGCAGTACTATGGCTGTACTATTTTGTGGTAGTACTGCTTGAACTTGTCTACCAAGAACAATTCTGTACCACCTTTCTAATGCCCATAGTCCTGGACGTTGAAAGACCTTCACTGACCTGTCTTTCCCACCTCCATGTTAATTTTTTTTCTTTTTCTATTTCCTTTTTTCTCCCTTTAATCTTCTTCACGTGGATATCAGTGGTGACAGAAAGTTGTGACTGAACCATATGCTTCTTCATGTGGCTGGAAGAGGTTTCAGTACTTTTATGGCCTTTCATTTCCATATGGACTTGGGAAGTGAATGAGGTCTCCTGGTCTGTGTGTGCGTATCCTGCCTCTGGAACTACCTCGAGTTGCTTTGATGGAGCTCCTGATTCTTTATGATTTCAGTTTTACAAGTATCCAAGTGCCTTCAAATGAGATTGAGACCACATTGTTCTAGGAGCTCTGTACATAAAGATATAGTACCTGTCACAAGGAACTTGAATCTAGTTAACACAAGTCCAAAAAGGAATAGTTAGTCATACAATGGAATGGTGAAGGTTACATACCTCAGAGTAAACAAGTTGGAATTAGTTTCCTATTCCCTGAAATCCCACAATTCCCTGAAAGTCCACAGCTACACTGTGTAGCAGCCTTGAGCACTCTTATATGGAATGAATGGATGTAGCTTTAGGGACGATCAGTTGCTTGATAGTCCAGGTACTGAAACAATCAGTCAGTGAAAGCACATTTCTTATGACCCTCCCTGTGGTTATTGCCTGTGTGTTCATGCTCACCATAGTATATGACAAGCAATGTGGGTTTTTTAATCCTCTCTCGTTAGATTACTAACCACTTATGGTCCCTGAGACTAATGATACCTGTAGAACAAGGTAAATGAAGAACTAATACAATTACATTATCAATATCTTTTTCTTTTTAGCATCTGCCATAGCTTGATCTGGTTTACCATCTGGGGTTATGATAGAGCTGTCTATAAAAGTTAACGTTTTTTGAATTGCCATCCACTTTTATTACACTAAGGCATTTTTCTTAAACCCTTACCCCAAGCGAATTTCTAATTATGAAAATCAGGCAAAAAATTCCAGTTACAGCAGGTGTATCAGCAACTTAATGTCAGAATAATATCTATTTCAAATTGTGCTTATTGAGAGAATGAGAGTTCAAATGTCCAAAAATTAAATCAATAATGAAAAAATTTATTTGTAGAATTTCCTTTTCACTCACATCATGACATTACATTTGTAGAACTGAAACTTAAAATTGGTTTGTGTGTGTTTGCATTGATGCTTCCCATGTTTGATGTATATAGACAAAAGAGAAAGCTGTTTTCCTTCTTCTCTTAGGCTATTATTTCTGCTACAGGTGAGAATTTCTACTTTTTAGCAATCTGCCTGTGGTAATTACTGAGGAAATTAATGGGAATTTTTCCAGTGATAGTAACTAAAGCAAGGCCATTCTAACTACCTACTATGTCCTACGTCCTAACTACCTAACTGCTGTTTACTGAAGTAAAGATTTTCTAGCAAGGCAAACCTCTCATGCAAGGTGCCAAACTCTGAAATTTCTGTCTCTTTCTTGAGGGTGGACAGTGAGGTCTCATTTATATCTGGAAAACAAGTCCTTGAATATCTGAATTGAGGCTCTTAAACTGATCCACTTGAAATAAGAAACTAGTCCTAAAAATAAATATTTGCCTATTGAAAGTGTAGTTAAACTATATGATACACTACTAAAAGAGATTAGATAGAAATAGATTATGTAAGATTACTGGAGTGTAATCACAAAGTTAAGAAATATAAAAATATTACTGTTAATATATCATTGTCAAATTAGATTACTATGTAGCTATATCCTGCAAAGTTCATCTCTTTTATTCATGACTAATGAGTGGAATATAGACTTTGCATGTATACAATGTCTTTAGAAATAGGTATCTCTCTGCTTCTTTATATTGTGCAGAACGTGAACCTGCTAAATACTTGTTTAGCTCACACTATTTAGAGAGTTTAGATTTGTCCCACAAGGCAGCAAACAATTTGCATAAAGCAATAAGGAAAGAAATAAGAGCAAACTATTATCTGAATAGGTAGATTTAAAAACCATTGTTTAAAAAGCTCTTTTGTCATCAGCAGAGTGATGGATTATTTCTTTAAGTGAAAATGGCAGTAACTAGTTATAATACCTGAGAGAACTCAATAAATACTTGCTATATTAAGAGACCTTATTATTTGTATTCTAGGAGTGTCTAGAAGACTCCTGTGAGATCAGAGCCTCATTGTTCTAGGAAATATATAAGAACAGCTGCTATCCTAAGCAGGATGAAGTCCAAAATAAGTGGCAAGGAAGACAAGAAGAGAAACAGAATAGCAGAGAAAGAAAATTAAATGCCTGATGGCACAAAGTTACCAGCAGACCTAGGACTTTGATCGGGCTGGTCTCTTTAAAGTTAGCCTGGAGCTTTACCTATCGGAGTAGGTACCTCTCCTTCTTATCCTGTCCCTTTTGACTTCCAACTCATCCTCAGTGCAACAACCAAACTCTGATAACCACCATCAAGGCCTTACTCAGCTCCTTGTCCTGTGGATACCTCGAGCCAAGTCTCTTACAGAACATTCTCTGAGTATGATGTGAGAATAATGTTAATTTCCTTTGAGATGGTTCATCTATCCAAACTCACAACACATCCATTACACTTAGGACAGTGAGTTTGCTTTAGATTTCTTTGGTATTTCTCACTTCTTTTAATAATTCTTTATACCACCTCTTTTTTGCCAAATTTGCAACTGTAATTTGCAGACATCCTATTCTTCTGCAGACCATTATCATTATCCATCTGCCCTGCTGTTCTTGATCCTGTAGAAGTGTATGGTGGATTGTGAGTCAGGTGAGCTCTTTGCTGATGTTTTCCAGATAAGTCACTTCATTATAAGAGTAAACCATATTTTCTGTCCTCTTTTATTGTGGATTATCTTCACTTTTTGAACAGAAATGGAAATGAAATAGCCATCAAGCTAATATACCTAAGAAGGAGGCAAGCCCATGTGGACATCCATGTCCTGGATAGAGTCCTCCACATTCTTTTTCTTATGTATGCCCCAGTTTAATAAGAATTTCACAAATTATTGCTCTAGGCGGCTGAAGAAATGGTGTGGTTTGGGGCAAAAGCAAGTGGATACAGGAAGTCTGGATGGGGAACTCAAGTGAGCCTATTCAGGTGAGAGTAGTCCTCTGCATGGAGTCCTTTCATCTTGTACCAATGTCCCTTAAGATGCAGTAAAGAAGGATGGGAGAGAAGAGTTTTGGGGACAATGACTGTCATAACATGAATCTTCTCCAGTTCCCACACCATTTCCTCTTAGTTTATACGTCTTTCTGAAATTTTTCTCAGTCTTGAGTTCAGTTATTGCTCTGACAATTGGCCTTCCCTTCTGCATAGGCTATAATTCTAAATCCTGAGATTCTTTAGTTCAAGTATTACTTTTGTTCAGCAAAGGTCTCCTGAGACCCAAAGTAGGCTGTGCTATTGGGTAATTTCTTTCTGGGAGCACCTATTGACCAAGATGTTCTTTAATCTAGATAGCAATTGAAATAGTCTCTTTCCCTGTTTCTTTAAAAGAGTATTCTTTTCCTTCATCTTATATTTAAGAATAGGTTTATGGGGGTTACCTACTTATAACTATTCACTGATTGAGTTATGCAGCTGGTATCTTTATGTTACCCTTTTCTGTGATTCTTCTTCGGGGTGTCTTAAATAATGATGTATGCTACTAGTGAATGTATCTCCAAGAGAAATTTCTCCTTTTTAGAGATCAAATTCTCAGGAAGAATGATAGCTTTTGCTTTGGCCAAAAACTCAAGCAACTTTAGAATTGTTGATTTGTCATGTATTAAATTTAAAGACCTCTTAAGTGTCATCTCTTCCTGACCCAAAATAACCTAAAGTTAGGTTATCAGATCTGTCAGTGAATCCTGAGACTAGTGTAGAGCTGCTGCAATTCTAAATAGAAATACAAATACAGTGTTAGTTGCAACATAAAGACGCATAATAGGATAAACAGCATTTGAACAGACAAAAATCACAGGAAACAGGATGGAAAACTTACAAGCTCACAGATTTTTGGGATAATTTTCAAAATGTCTGTTTTAGCTGAAGCTCACAGCCCAGATAATTTTAGTTAGATGAAGAGTATCGTCAGGACAGTGTGGGATAAATGGAGTTTGTTCTGCAGGTAGTCACCCTAAGACGGATTCATGTACCTAAATTTAGTTGCATAGAGTAATTTTTGTTACCTTAGGTTATCTGGTATCTTGGATAACTTAGGGTATCTCAAATGATATTAGATGGTTATGTTTAAACACATGATGTGTGTCTGACACTCTTGGTTACATAGTTCTTGAGTAAGCATACCTTTGTATAGGCAAAGTCTGCATTTCCAAACTCTATGAGAGAAATAAAAAACAGATATCCCATCTTTTATCTCTTGTTTAGTGAGCATTTCCGTCCATGAAGTCTTGAATAAATTATTTTGAACTTGATGTATTTATTCTTGGTGTATTCTTGGGGCTATTTATTTGACATCAGGTACAATATTGTTTCAGAAATATTGTGCATTATACTTGTTTGGTTTACAAGTGCGAAGGAGTGTGAACACATTTATGCAAGTGTATTCACAAGATATCTTCTGTTTTGGTCTCTCTGGGGAAGTCATAGCTCCAGGTGATAAGATCTTATGATGTGGAGATATAAGTAAATAATAGGTGTTTAGAAAGAATAAAGAAGACAATGAAGAGGCAGTCAGAATCTAAATGTAAAGTATATAGGAGGATCTTAAAAACCAAACTCCGACAAACAACTGGTTACTCTTCCTTAGGCACAGTTACAGTTAATAGCCAAGAATAAATATTTGTCAAGGTAGTGAAATTACATATTTACACCACAGAAACAGTTGAAGATGATCTCATAAAGGTACATGTAAGAATTCTACATGTATTATAGTATCAATGTGCTTTTTTCTAAATTCAAGTGTTTAGTATTGCCAGATGCTGTGAAAACTAGGTAGTCTCCTAAAATTCAGATTAGACTAATAGTGCAGTGATGGTGTTATTTGTTTAAGTGATCTAACAATACATCCGCATAATTTATATTGTGTTTGATTATAGGTTGGGATTACACCTTTGAATTTCTTGGCTTTGGGTAGACAGAAACTTTTGTGCTTTAAATCAAAAAAAACCAAAAACCTCTTCAGACATACATAGGGATTTTGTTTAAAGCATTGAACTCCTGTCTTAGTATCATATACTCCGGCATTTTGAATAAGTACTTTGTAAGCTACACTTCTTTTTTTGACTTATTCAGGAATACCTCATTTAAACAGAGTTTCCTGTTTCCACTGAGTTTGTTCTCTTGAGAGAATTACATTTAATATTTTTTCATAAATAGCACAGCTCACTTGCAGGTGCATTTGATTTTTGGTTTTAGATGTGCGTTTAAAACAATATTTCTGAAAATGTATAGTTTTAAACAATGGAATTTAATTCAGCAATTTCCAGTTTGAATCCTGAAGGATTAGAAAAAACTTACTAGTACACAGTTAGGTTCTGTTCTGGTTTGGTTTTTTTTTTCCCTCTTGGATCAACAAAGACTAAATTTGTTGAACTTTATGGCATCCTGTAAATGGATCTATTTGTTTTAAGAAAGGACTAGTTAGAGCTGGGTTTTATTCTGTTATTTCAAAAGACATTTCAATTCTTTGCTCAGGTGTAATAATCGGTTGTAATTTTCATAGCACAGTAACCAGACATTAAGGTAGGTATAAATGGTAAATAAGTGAAAGAAAGGGCATATAGATCTTTTAGTTATGACACTGTATTCAGGAAACATAAAGATCATTATATAGCCCTAGACAAATGATGTTATCTTCAGATATTTTTTCTTGGTTAAAAAGCTTTTGATGATCTATTAAAGTAAGCAGGGCAAACTCTGCCTTTTGAAGAAAATCTCACAATAATGAAATGCTACATGATAGATTTTAATTCTACATATGACTCTCTTCCAAGGTCAATGACCTATTTATCCTTCTTTTGCCTCAGAGATGCCCATTTGCAGCTTTCTTTGTATTAGGAGTTGCTTATTAAAAAGGAGCAACAATAAGAAAATATCTGTGACAAGATATGC